>NMUG010008115.1:0-11779 GCA_002855965.1 Monotropa hypopitys | reverse complement strand
GCTACACATTGTGTCTAAATTAACATGCACAAATGATTACCGGCCTATAAGATCAAATAGGTATTTACGGTTATAACTTAAGGTAAGAAATGTATCGGATATGTATCAGACACGTATCGGACACGTATCGGACACGTGTTGGGCTAAGGGTTAACTTTGGATGCTTGAGAATAAGCATATACAAATGATAGAGGGAAAATCAATAAACGAGGCCCTCGTCAACCAATCTACACCTCCAATTCTTTACTTTTCAACTACACCATATTCATTTTTTCAATTTTTCCTCAACCTCCAACACATTCCACAACAATGAAGAACAATGTGTTTCTTCTTTACAAATGATTAGGTGACTCCCCCCAACTTGTTTGATTTTCCAACTTGTGAAAATTTCATGATTTTTCTAAGGGGAAAGTACACCATAATGAAGTATAAACATAAGCCACCTTATGACTCCCGAATACATCTAAAACATGATTTTTATCATTCTCAAAGCAAAGTATGGAATTTTATGACTCGACAAGAAAATGGTTCATGTAAGGGGCTCAAGTGGGCTAACAAGGGGAAATATGGAAGAAGGAACGAACTGGCACAAAATATCAAAGAATGCCTATAATCCTTTTCTACGGCCAACAACAACCGTGCATGTCAACCCAAAAGATAAAACGGTGATAGTGAATTCCCAATGCTATATAAAAGATAATGTGTCACGACCCAATCTCACATGAGTCATGACCGGTCAACGAGCAAGCTCGCTAAAGACCTTATTTAATAAGTTTAGGAATTTATCGAATAGTTTTAGATAAGTAAATAGCGGAAAGCGTGAATTAACCCAGAGAGTGCAATAATACCCACAACAATTCATTAATTTGATTAAAGATACAAAGTAAGCCTCATGGACTGGTACATGGAATAGTCAAAACAGAGACATGGAAAAAAATCTCCGAGAGCTCCTACTCCTTCTCCTCAAATCCTGAAAAGAGTTTTAGAAAAACGCATAAGCTAAAAAGTAAGAGTGAATTTAGTACATGTCCAAACTATAAGTTTCATGGACAACCAAGATCATTTCCTGCAAGTAAATCATTTCAGATAAACATAGTATGAGTGGCTCAATAGCCTCAAGGGTAGTATCATTGACCCATTCCGGTCATATCAGATTTTCGGCATCTTCCATACATGAACCTGCAACAAGTGTTTATTGATTGCTTTGGGTATTCTACCCGAATTGTATGACTGTCAACCAGTCTTATCAAGCCAACAAATTATAGCCTCCACGGTACCAGAACAAGGGGAGCTACCCCGCAATTTGCAAAGTGATATGATATCATCCAATGACCATCTGGTTTGGTCCCAACCTTATAACCTGTCCATGCATGCATGGTATCTGACCCTGCCCCCAGCATTTGGGCTCTTATCCGTTTTTGACCGTATTTCATGGCCATGTCATGTCCGTGGCGAGAATCACATAAAACATTTTCCACATCATGTTTGTCCATGTATAAAAGGTTTTTCACAAGTTCTTCTCCTTACATTTGCAAGAGTGATAACATAATAGATTTTTCCCAGCTCAATAGCCATAACAGTAATTTATAAAACGAGTGAACGAGTAAGTAAAAGTACGAGTAGAGAAGGCATGTACAAATTCACCTTTTTCTTGGGTTGGTTCCTCTTTAATTTAACACTTCAAATCTACCACAAAATATAAAGAACATAAACTAAGCTTCTGCCGAGCTAAACTGGCCGAGCTGCCCTGGCCGACTGGCCGAGCTATGGGTAGTACAATGACCGAGGGCCTTCTATCCGAAGGATAGTGGCCGGTTGGTAAGGTTAGAACACATTTTCGATTAACCGACTGGGTTTGAGGACTCTCTGGACCGAAGGGTCCTTCTGCCGAGCTAAAGCTTTGCCGAACAAGGCATTGCCGAGCTAATGGTATACTAGACTTGGGGTTCTGCCGAACAAAGGCTTACCCGAGCTGAGCTCTGCCGAGCAAAGGTTTGCCGAGCAGAGGCTTTCCCGAACAGGGGTTCTGCCGATCAACTAGCTCTGCCGAGCAGACACTCTGCCGAGAAATCAGCTCTGCCGAGCAGACACTCTACCGAGCTGCCAATAAAAGAAGTACTGGGGACTTCGGCAGTGCGGGAATAGGTACTTCAGGTATAACTACTGGTCGAAAAGGACAGTAAGGTGATTGTAAGACTCTAGGGCTAAATGCCCGAGCTACTGGCTACTTAGCCGAGCTCAAAATGGTTTGAAGAAGTTCAAAGGCGGACTGTCCCTTTGCTGAGCAGAAGTGCTCCGGCATGTGGGAGGTCGGCAATTGGTGCGGGGTGGTCGACAATGTTCACGAGATGGTCCGGTATGCTTTGCCGAACTGAAATAAGTTTAGCCGAAGATTTAAGTAAGTTCTACTTGGACAAGTTGGTCCAGTGCCGAGCTGCTGAGCTAAGGCATAGAAACCTGGGTTTTGCTTCGGTTTAAGCCAAGGGAGGCTACCGAGCAGGGGCCAGTGCAGCCAGGTCCTTAAATGGACTTGCCGAACAAGAGGGAGTACAATTTTATGATAAAACATGGCCGGAGGACTAAGGGGTTTACCTGAGATCACGAGAGCTGTTCGGACAGATTTCTGCCGAGCTGATCACTACGGGAGTTCTGGTCTGGCTAGTGGGATTCTTCTGGTCTACCGAATGGTTTGGCCGAGCTAAGGCTGGTGGAGCTTCTGGTGGTACAGATGGTCCGGTAGGGTCGCTGTACTCAGAAAATGTTCCAAGTGTTGAGTCTGTCGAGCACCAGGGCGTCGGCAACAAGGGTTCTCTCTCTCTAGAGTTTCGGACGTGGGGAAGAGTCTGGTGAAAATGAATGCACTTCAATGTTTGTTTATATAGGGGCTCGGAGGGTTGGGGTAGTAGTTGAGGTATTTAATGCTTGATTGGATGTTTCCTTAAACTTGCCGAATGGGTCAGGGACTTGTCCCATCAAGGTCAGACCTGAGCACTCTGCAGGACAACCTGAACCTGCGGCCGTGTTGTCCCATCCGTGTCAGGCGGCGGGTCAGTCCGGATGGGACTGGACCCTGCAGCTTGGCAGACCTGCTGCACATCTGCTGGGTTGCTCGGGTCCGGAGCTTGGCTGGTCCGGTTGGCCAATTGGACGGCTGGCTGGTCTGGACTAGGCTGAGCTGGTCCGGACAAGGTTGGTCCGGCCTGCACCGGGCGGCTAGGCTCACTCCATTTGGGCCCTTCTTTGCTCAATTCCCTTAGTTTTTCTAAGGGTCCAATACTCAAAATCTAAACCCAATTAGTTTAAATGTTAAATAAAATCTGAAAAACATTTCAAATGATTTAATTAATTATGGAAATTCTATTTATTTGGGATGGGGTCTCACATCCTACCCTCCTTAAAGGAAGTTTGGCCCCCAAACTTTGAAATACTAACGAGGGTTGAAAATTATACCTTATTCGAATAATGCTGGGTACTTCTGGCACATATTGTCCTCTTTATCCCATGTGGCCTCGCTCCCAGACTGGTTTTCCCACCATACTTTGATTAGTGGAATCATCTTGCTTCGAAGCTTCTTCTCTCGTCGATCTAGAATTTTGACCGGCTTCTCTTCGTAGGATAGATTCTTCTCGATTTCGATTGCGGGTTGCTCCAAAATATGAGATGGGTATGCTATATACTTGCGAAGCATAGAGGTATGGAAAATGTCGTGCACGTTGGCTAACTCTGGTGATAACGCTAAACGATAGGCGAGTGGACCGATCCTTTCAAGAATTTCGAATGGACCAACAAATCGAGGATTCAACTTTCCTCTCTTCCCGAATCTGACGACGCCTTTCATCGGTGATACTTTGAGAAATACCTTGTCACCTTCTTGAAATTCCAATTCCCTGAGATGAGTGTCGGCATAACTCTTCTGACGATCCTGAGGTGCTTTCAGTCGTTCCTGGATAGTCTTGATCTTTTTTGTGGATTCCTGCACGATCTCTGGTCCTGTCAATTCTGCATTCCCGACTTCTGACCAACACGACGGTGTCCTGCATTTCTTCTCGTATAGTGCTTCGAATGGTGCCATTCCTATGCTTGTTTGGTAATTGTTGTTGTATGCGAACTCGGCTAGCGGTAGATGCTCTTCCCAACTTCCTTGAAATTCCAGTGCACAGGCTCGTAACAAGTCTTCTAACGTTTGAATGGTTCTTTCTGATTGGCCGTCTGTCTGAGGATGAAAAGTTGTGCTGAACTTGAGTGTTGTTCCCATTGCATTCTGAAGAGATTTCTAGAATCTGGATACGAATCACGGGTCTCTATCGGATATGATGGATACTGGTGTGCCGTGTAGTCGAACGATTTCTTGCAGATAGGTGGTTGCCATCCGGTCCATCGAGTAAGTGTTTTTTATCGCAATGTGTGGTAGCCGGACCCTAAACATCTCGGGCCGGACCCCGACTATCCGGATCAGCCCAACATCCGGATCCAACACATATCTCCCGGAGAAATCCAGGGCCGTCGGCCTCACGGACCTCCGGACATACACTGCTGTCGGACAGATCCAGCGGATCACCATGTGCTCAACATCCTAAGCAGTCTCAACGGACACCAGAAGGAGCCAGGTCAGTCCGGCCATGCGGTCTCCTTCAACCTTCGGCATTCCTATCCGGACGTCAAGGAAGCCCAGCGTTTCCACTCCCCACTGGGAGATGGGACAACTTCCACCGACGGACGGTCCAATGCCGGAGGGGTCCACCATCGGCAGCAGCAGGGAACAATGATCTCCGGCAGGTGGCACATGGGTCGACCGTACAACTGCTGACGTTGCTCGGGTCGGTTCAGCGGCCCAACAATATTATAGGGCTGACGTCAGCACCTGGCCTCCTGCCTGTGTGCTTCACACGCTTGCATTCTTGGCGCCAAAAGTCAGCACCCCTATAAATACCCCGTGAAAACACTGTTCATGGGATCTGGATCGCATTCTGGTAGCTCTCCGACTCTCATTTCAGCTTACAGTTACCTTCTCCGACCGATCCTGACTTAGCCATCGGAGGCCCCTCTCGGTCGCTGCCGACCGGAGGGCACTGACCCTTGTTTTGCAAGAGCCAAGAAGATGTCCCTCTTCTCTTATAGGTGACCGCGCAGCTAACCGGAGCACTCTCCCCCAGTCATCCGGCCATCATCCGAAGGACTCTCAGTACCCTCCGGATTCTCAGTCACCACACAATGAAGTGAGCAGACTTAGTTAGACGATCTACTATGACCCATATAGCGTTGTTTCCTTTCCTTGAACATGGTAATCCTACGACATAATCCATAGTGATATCCTCCCATTTCCACTTTGGATTAGGTAATGGTTGCAATAATCCGACGGGCTTCTGACGAATAGCTTTAATTTGTTGACATTGCAGGCATCGGCTGACGTAGTTGGTTATGTCGCGCTTCATTCCCATCCACCAGTAAGATTTCTTCAGATCCTGGTACATCTTCATCTGACCGGGGTGAATCACGAACTTTGAGTGATGGCCATCATCCATGATTTTCTTCTTGGTTTCTTCGTTGTTGGGAATGCAAAAACGATTCCTAAATCGGAGAATTTCATCGGTGAGGGTGAATTCGCTTATGAAGTGATTCCTTCGCTGATCTTCATGAGATTTGAGTCGTTCCCTTGTTCTGATTTGATCTCTTCCAATATAGTCGGTTCTGCAACGATGGTGTTGAGGTGTCCATGCTGTAGACAATCGAGTTCCTTATTCCCTTTTCTGCTCAAGGCATCTGCGATAGTGTTGGATTTTCCAGAGTGGTATTAGATGTTGAGGTCGTAGTCCTTCATCAGCTCCAGCCATTTTCATTGCCTGAGGTTCAGCTCCTTCTGGGTGTAAAGATACTTCAAACTTTAATGGTCGGTGAATAAGTTGCAGGTGACTCCATAAAGATAGTGACGCCAAATTTTCAAAGCGAAAACTACTGCGGCTAGTTCCAAGTCGTGAGTTGGGTAGTTCTTCTCGTGAGGCTTTAGCTGTCAGAAGGCATAAGCAATAACTTGACCTTGCTGCATTAGAACACATCCGAGTCCTCTGAGTGACGCATTGCTTTAGACTTCAAAGTCCTTTCCTTCCTGCAGTAGTATAAGAATAGGTGCCGTTGTGAGTCGCTTCTTTAGTTCTTAGAAACTTCCTTCTCTAGTTTCTGACAAAATAAATGGCTCTCCTTTCTTTGTCAGCTCCGTCATCGGGATTGCGATCTTTGAAAAGTCCTTGATAAATATTTTATAGTAGCCGGCGAGTCCAAGAAAACTACGAACTTCAGTTACTGAGGTTGGCTTGGGCCATTCTTGGATTGCTCCTATCTTCTGAGGGTCCACTGAGATTCCGCGTTCGTCGATGATGTGCCCGAGAAACTGAATTTCTGTGAGCCAGAACTCACATTTGCTAAACTTGGTATAAAGTTTCCTCTCCTTCAGGGTCTGTAAAACGATTGACAGGTGCTCCGCATATTGTTCTTCGTTTTTGGAGTAGATGAGAATATCGTCGATGAATACGATTACGAAGTCGTCGAGGTAGTTGGTGAAGATCCAGTTCATCAGGTCCATAAACGCTGCAGGTGCATTGGTGATGCCAAATGGCATAACTAAGAATTCGAAATGACCATACCTGATGCGAAAGGCTGTCTTTTCCACGTCTTCTGCCTTAACCTTAAGCTAGTGATATTTTGAACGTAGATCGATCTTCGAGAATACTTTGGCTCCTTGCAGTTGGTCGAATAGGTCGTCAATTCTCGGTAACGAATACTTGTTCTTGATGGTGACTTTATTTAGCTCCCGATAGTCGATGCAAAGCCGCATTGTTCCGTCTTTCTTATTGACTAGCAAAACTGGTGCTCCCCATGGTGATGAGCTAGGTCGGATGAAATCCTTATCTACCAGTTCTTGAAGTTGTGTCTTCAATTCCTTCAGTTCCATGGGTGCCATTCGATAGGGTGCTTCAGATATTAGTTGGCTTCCTGGAATAGTCTCGATACTAAACTCTATTTCTCGATCAATGGGTATTCCTGGCAAGTCCTTGGGAAAAACATCAGAGAAATCACAAACTACGGGGATATCGGATATTGAATGAGTACTCGGCATTGTAGATAAAATGCTACAAAGGTAACCTTGGTATCCTTTCTGTAAAAGTCGACGAGCATGAGCCATGGATACAAAATATGGGGGTGATGTGACTTTTTCTCCTTCGAGCTTGGCTTCCTCCTCTCCGAGTCCTACGAAGACTATACACTTCCCCGCGCAATCGATCTTGGCCTTGAATTAGGACAGCCAATCCATCCCAATAATTGCATCGAAATGGGACATAGCTAGAGGGATAAAATTAATTGAGGTACGAGCTTCATTCATCGAAACATCGCAATTCCTAAGAACGGATGAGCATACGACTCTCTTGCTCATGGGTTGAGATACGAGTAAGTCAAATCCTAATAGTTCAAGATTTCTACTAATTTTCTGTGAGTGGGATTTCGAAATAAACGAGTGAGTAGATCCTGAATCAAATAAAGCATAGGTAGGAATTCCACAGACAAGAATTCTACCTGCCACCACAGCATCATCATTGCGGGGATCTCCGGGGACTAAAGCAAAAGATCTTCCCTGACGCTGGTTCCGGTTGTCTTGGTGGTTGATCCTTGGTGCGCCTACGGGTATGACATTGTCTCCCGTCGCTGGTCTTGGACAATCTTTCTTGAAATGGCCCTCCTGGCCACATCCGAAGCATGTTAAAGGTACTCTATTTCCGTTACCTTGATTTCCCATCCGTCTTTGGTCATCTCTTCTCCCTCCAAAATTCGCCTTCTTTTGCGGGCCAGCTCTTCTGGGTGCTTGGTGTTGCCTCTTCCGCTCCTGATAGTGTCTCGTTTCCTCTACGTCTTGCTCGACTAGTAAAGCTCGGTCCAGAACGTCAGCATAAGTGGACAGTTGAAGGGGTCGAACCACCTTCCGAATCTCAGGCTTCAATCCGTCTTCGATGCGTCTTGCCTTCATTTCTTCTGATGCCACTAGGTACGGAGCATAGGCAGCAAGATTTGTAAACTCTGTTTCATAGGCAGCTACCGTCATCATTCCTCGTTGCTTCAAGTGCTCGAATTCCATCCTCTTAGCAGTCTGCATTGCCCTCGGCATAAATTTCTCCCGAAAAATCTCCAAAAATCTTTCCCAGCTCATCTCTGGCTCCATGGCATTCTTTAGACTCCACCAACGGTTTGCTTCACCTTCTAGCAGATACGAACCGATTTCAACCTTCTGTTAATCAGAACATCTCAGCAATTGGAAATTCTTTTCTAAAGCTGCGATCCATTCATTCGCTCTTACCGGGTCCATTCCTCCCTGGAAGGTAGGGGGTTTCAGCTTTAGAAATTCCTTTACCGCCGCAAAATTAGCCGCTTGTTCGATCGGGTCGACTAGCGCTTCCTCTTCGAGGTTGGGTGGCTCATTTACGGGTCCTGGATGGTTGAGGTATTGATTGAGCATTTCTTACTGGGTTTGAATAGTTCCAGCTAGCCTTCTCACCATATCGCGTAACTCAGCTACTTCATCGTTCCTTGGATTATTTCCTTGACCATTGCGAGTGTTAACCATTCTACTTTCGAAAAGATTCCTTAGTTAGAGATGCGAAAAAGTTCAATTAATTCATCATAAAGATAAAGATTCATTATGAAACAGGAATACTAAGCATGCTAGATGATAATAAGAGACTAATAATGATACTCGTCATCCGAGTAGTTAGGCCATTCATAGGGTGGATAAACCCACTCCTCACGATCTACATCAATGACTTCCTCGTCTTCCTCATTCTCACTTGGATCCTCTTCGGAGTCTTCTTCAGGAATATCGAGGCCCCAACCTTGATTGTGCCACTCTATGGGCTCTTCCTCTTCTTCACCTACTTCTTCCTCTTCGGGTGGTGCTTCATCATTATTGCCATGAAAGACTCGGTTCCTGGCTCCCTCCATGAGGTACTTGAATTCCCAATCTTGAATGGATGCTCGTGCTACTACACAAGCTCGTGCTAACAGCTGCAGGTGATAGTTAATCATTCCCCGGACTTCTTCTTCCGAGTTATCTTCGAAGCGTACTGCTACTTGGGCTACGAGATCAGAAGTGATTGTTACGGAATCAGCGTGGGCCTGTTCTTCAACTTCATTGCTCACTATGTAGATATCATCTACTTCTTCCAGTACCGCTGGAGGTGGTGCTACCTCATGATCGCTTTCTGAATCGCTGCTCGAGAAGTCGCTAGTAGCATAATCGCTGCCACTGCTAGACATAGCTAAAATATACATACGTAACAAAATAAGTTCATCTCCAAGGGTTAATAGATATTTCTAACGTACTAGTGAGTGCCTTGGTCCTAACTCTGGGTTTGTTCGAAATCCGAAAACCCTTGCTCTGATACCATTGTTGTCACGACCCAATCTCACATGAGTCATGACCGGTCAACGAGCAAGCTCGCTAAAAACCCTATTTAATGAGTTTAGGGATTTATCGAACAGTTTTAAATAAGTAAATAGCGGAAAGCGTGAATTAACCCAGAGAGTGCAATAATACCCACAACAGTTTATTAATTTGATTAAAGATACAAAGTAAGCCTCATGGGTTGGTACATGGAATAGTCAAAACAGAGACATATAAAAACAACTCCGAGAGCTCCTACTTTTGCTCCTCAAATCCTGAAAAGAGTTTTAGAAAAACGCATAAGCTATAAAGCTAGAGTGAATTCAGTACATGTCCAAACTACAAGTTTCATGGACAACCAAGATCATTTCCTGCAAGTAAATTATTTCAGATAAACATAGTATGAGTGGCTCAATAGCCTCAAGGGTAGTATCATTGACCCATTCCGATCATATCAGATTTTCGGCATCTTTCATACATGAACCTGCAACAAGTGCTTATTGATTGCTTTGGGTATTCTACCCGAATTGTATGACTGTCAACCAGTCTTATCAAGCCAACCAATTACATCCTCCACGGTACCAGAATAAGGGGAGCTACCCCGCAATTTGCAAAGTGGTATGATATCATCCAATGACCATCTAGTTTGGTCCCAACCTTATAACATGTCCCTGCATGCATGGTATCTAAGCCTGCCCCCAGCATTTGGGCTCTTATCCGTTTTGACCGTATTTCATGGCCATGTCATATCCATGGCGAGAATCACATAAAACATTTTCGACATCATGTTTGTCCATGTATGAAAGGTTTTTCACAAGTTCTTCTCCTTACATTTGCAAGAGTGATAACATAATAGATTTTTCCCAGCTCAATAGCCATAACAGTAATTTATAAAACGAGTGAACGAGTAAGTAAAAGTACGAGTAGAGAAGGCATGTACAAATTCACCTTTTTCTTGGGTTGGTTCCTCTTTAATTTAACACTTCAAATCTGCCACAAAACATAAAGAACATAAACTAAGCTTCTGCCGAGCTAAACTGGTCGAGCTGCTCTGGCCGAGCTCTGGGTAGTACAATGACCGAGGGCCTTCTGTCTGGAGGACAGTGGCCGATTGGTAAGGTTAGAACACATTTTCGATTAACCGACTGGGTCTGAGGGCTCTCTGGACCGAAGGGTCCTTATGCCGAGCTAAAGCTTTGCCGAACAAGGCATTGCCGAGCTAATAGTATACTAGACTTGGGGTTCTGCCAAACAGAGGCTTACCCGAGCTGAGCTCTGCCGAGCAAAGGTTTTCCGAGCAGAGGCTTTCCCAAGCAGGGGTTCTGCCGATCAACTAGCTCTGCCGAGCAGACACTCTGCCGAACAGACACTCTGCCGAGCAGACATTCTGCCAAGCAGACACTCTACAGAGCAATCAGCTCTGCAGAGAAGACACTCTGCCGATATGCCAATAAAAGAAGTACTGGGGACTTCGGCAGTGCGGGAATAGATGCTTCGGGCATAACTACTGGTCGAAAAGGACAGTAAGGTGATTGTAAGACTCTAGGGCTAAATGCTCGAGCTACTGGCTACTTAGCCGAGCTCAAAATTGTTTGAAGATGTTTAGAGACGGACTGTCCCTTTGCCGAGCAGAAGTGCTCTGGCAAGTGGGAGGTCGGCAGTTGGTGCAGGGTGGTCGGCAATGTTCACGAGATGATCCAGTATTCTTTGACGAACTGAAATAAGTTCAGCCGGAGAGTTAAGTAAGTTCTTCTTGGACCAGTTGGTCCAGTGCCGAGCTGCCGAGCTAAGGCACAGAAACCTGGGTTTTGATTCGGTTTAAGCCAAGGGAGGCTGCCGAGCAGGGGCCAGTGCAGCCAGGTCCTTAAATGGACTTGCCGAACAAGAGGGAGTACAATTTTATGATAAAACATGGCCGGAGGACTAAGGGGTTTACCTGAGATCACGAGAGCTGTTCGGATAGACTTCTGCCGAGCTGATTACTATGGGAGTTCTGGTCCGGATAGTGGGATTCTTCTGGTCTACCGAATGGTTTGGCCGACCTAAGGCTGGTGGAGCTTCTAGTGGTACAGATGGTCCGGTAGGGTCGCTGTACTCAGAAAACATTCCAAGTGTTGAGTCTGCCGAGCACCAGGGCATCGGCAACAAGGGTTCTCTCTCTCTCTCTCTAGAGTTTCGGACATGGGGAAGAGTCTGGTGAAAATGAATGCACTTCAATGGTTGTTTATATAAGGGCTCGGAGGGTTGAGGTAGTATTTGTGGTATTTAATGCTTGATTGGATGTTTCCTTAAACCTACCGAACGGGTCAGGGACTTGTCCCATCAAGGTCAGACCTGAGCACTCTACAGGACAGT
>NMUG010008114.1:0-11779 GCA_002855965.1 Monotropa hypopitys | reverse complement strand
GTTATACTCTAAAGCAATTAGATGTTAACTTTTACTTCAATTATAATTGGTTTTGGTGTATAAAACCTTCTATTGCGATTTTGAGATGAAAATGGCATAGTGAACAGTACAAAAACAAAGATGAATAGTGTTCTCATATTTTCATTCAGAGATGCATAACCGGTTATGCATTTTTGTGCATAACCGGTAGTGCACAGGTTTGGGTAACCAGTAGTGCACGATTTTGGGTAACCGATAGCGTATGGTTTTTGGGTAACCGGTACGGATGCTGGGCAGTTTTTGGGCAGTTTGCTCAAAACTTATTACTTAATGTTTAAAAGTAACTAAAAATCAGTATTATGTGAAAATAATAACATAGTGGGTTGTGTGAATTAAAATGGAATATTTTATGCATTTTATTCATCTATTTACACATTTCCATTTATTTGTTCAAGCTTTATTGTCGTTACTGATGATTTTAGCTTGAACAGGTAGAAGACTAGTTGTGATTTAGCCCACTAGAGGTGGATGCAGAGCTATCGACTTGTGGTAATGATTTATTTTAACCACTGTAAGTATGTTTGATAGCGCAATTATTTATGCATTTACATATGTTAACTGTAAATGATATGTGTGTGAGATGGGGTAAGAAGGCGAACGCACCAAGAGCACGACATGCTTTGCCATGTGGCGATTGTCATCAGTGGGGTTTCCGATGACTGTTCTGTTTGTTATAGTTTATATTAATTTATGTTTCTGCTTAGATTAATTTGTTTCTTACATATTCTTGTGTTGGCCTTTTTGGTAAACACAAGTGTTGCTAGAGAGTTGTTGAGGTGTCCTTGGTCCACTACTGGTTCAAAAGTAGAGTCTGCCTTGAAGACATAGATAGACACACACGTGACTAGATCGTACATCTTTTCCAATGTATGTAGATCAGGGCTTGTAGTTGTAGTTGCTTTTCTTTATTAATTTTATAGCATATTGTAATTTAATTTAATTCCAGTTGTTTATTTATTTCCGCTGTAGTAATTTATTTCTGTTTAATAAACTATTAGTGTAGATTTCTTTTCTGCATAGAAATCTAGTGTAGAACACGATTGGATTAGGTGCGTTTGATTAGATCACACTTGACTTTAGTGATTTAGTGTTGTTGATCATGCTCCAATGTCATGAGCCCAACTATCTACATCCCTCTTAGATTGAGTATTCGGGACGGGGCGTGACAGATTGGTATCAGAGCTAGAGTTATATCTAGTCTCTTGATGTGGGTTGGTGTTGTGGAACGATGTAGTGGACCTATGTGTGTTGCGAGTAGGTCAGGTAGGTATGTGTTGTGATTGCCCTAGCTATTGTGATATTGGATTGTTTTCCATGTGGCCTACAATCTTTTCTGCAGGAAATTTGTGATGATGAGAGAATTTGAATGTTTCTCAAAATGTGTTTTTTTAAAGAACATGGAAACTGGGGATGACATATCTACAGCAGGTGGTTCTGAAAAGGGAATATGGGAATTAGTGATGGAAGCTGGCAATTGGGAATGGTATTTCTCAGGTCTTGAAGACAGAGGAGACATAGTTCGGAAGCTGGAATGTCACTCCCCAAAATTTCAAATTATTTTTTTGAAACACTTACAAAATAGTAAATGGGGAACATACCGCTTATTATTTAGATACATATCAGTTGAAGTAACCATTATAGTGCATATGATACAAGAGGAAATTATAAAAGAAATACAGAGAGCGGAAGACTAAAAATACAACAGGCTACTACAACTGAAAAGAAGGCATAAGTAAAGAAACATAAAGTGGACCAAAGTGGCAAGCTTACAAGGATCCAACAGCAAGCCAAACTCCAAGTCCACAACCATGACAAGCCTTGCAAACAAGTTCTAAAAAAAGGAAGAAAGGAGGGTCTCAGCAAACAACAGCTCAGTAGGAAAACCCCTAACTACTACCAAGCATGCACCTGCGGGTGCGTGCCTAAGTGTCCACACAAAAGGGCAAAACGAGGGAAAGGAAACCCAAACCAAGTGAGTGTGACACAACCTCAAGCAATCCAACACCAACACACAACCGACAATGAAAGCCGTATAAGACTCCAACGTACAACCAATAGTGAAGTGAAACTCACCCTCAAGCACCAAAGATACAACCAAGTGAAAACCAATAGCAACCACAATGCTCGTCACCACGAGAACGAGACCAACTCCAAGACTCACTAGAAGGACCCAAAGGATCCAAGCACAAGATCTCAATACTACCTCATCACCAAAATCCTCCAACCACCAAAGATATTATTAAGGATTTGATTCTTGTTTACCTTTGAAATATATTGGAGATTATGGTAGATTCCAGTTATTTATCAATCACTCATACAAGAGTGCCACGAGGAGAGCAGCCACAAACATCCTCAACCCAGATAGATGCTAACAAGAAAGAAAGCATCGCTCGCCCAATTGCGCTGTGATAAATGGCATCCTATGTGCAACGACACACGTGCCGTAGGGAGGGCAACCACAACATCCTCAACCCGGATAGGTACCAACAAAAAAGAAATGTCGCCCACCCATTTGCGCTGTGATAGTTGGTACCCTACGCACAACGGAAGACGTAACGCGAGGAGGGCAGCCACAATCATCCTCAACCCGGATAGATACCAATCTGAAGAAACTTCGCCGCCCAATTGCACTGCGATCGTTGGTATCCTCCCTATGCCGCGGAAAACAACAATCTTTCCTTATATGACCATTATTCTTAAGTTGGGTAAAATTGAGGTATTGGATTCATAATTATAAAAGAGAGGTCCTCGTGAGATTCATATCTCATATTTGACGTTCACTAGATTATTTACGTTCATTATTAGATTCCTCAAATCACCAATCCTTCTTGACGAAATCAAGGGCAACACCTAACAAGATCAAACCATCCACACCATTACGGTACTAAGAGAAACCAAGGCAAACGAAATGACGATGCAACAATGCCACCAATGGAAGATTCGAGAGCCCACATGCTCCTTGATGTCCATAAGGGGAAAGGATGTCGATAACCCATTTTCTCCTCGACGCACCCACGGGTATTGTTAGCCCAATTGCCCAACTAATACACCGTAAGTAGAAAACCATCAAACGTGTGGTACCCAGAAATCTCTAAGGGACCAATAACGAGGCTCGCAACCTAAATTTATTCCACTACTCATCCTTACCAATCATATGGTAACCCAAGACTATAAATCCTCTACGATGTGACCTACGATCAAAAGGAGAATTTCATCGAACACTTGGTGTTCACAAATCTTCAAGGGACTTATGATAATTGCCAGGACCTGATGCGACCAACCATTCATCCATACAAGTCCTAAGACAACCCAGTAGGGCTAAATCTTCCAAAACATGATTTAGGATTTACTAAGATATTTCATTGAACACTTGGTGGTCGCAAACTCCAATGACTACGAATCAATCTAACAACCACCAAGCTATACCCAAATCACCACTAACATCACCTACGACACCTACTAACACAAATCCTTGGATACCTCAAACAAGGAGAACCCAATAAACCATGAAGTATAAAAGTTATACGAAGAGACAATAGAAATGAAACCTATATACACACACACGTATATATAAGGGAGTAGAGAGAGATTTACCCACCGGAATCACCAAATCTCGAAATCCCTAGGTGAGGGATTTTTCACAACCCCACAAACAAAGCACACTACGGTGTAGCCCTCGATCTCCTCTTCAACGTATGTGAAGGAGAAATCCTTCAAAGGTGTCCCAATCTCTCACAATCTTAAAGAGAAGGGAGAGCAAAATAAAGAGTGTAAAGAGAGAGGGAAGAATGGCTGGGAGAGAATGAGAAGGGAGGACTGAGTGAATGCCATAGGGTTTCCACCCTTAAAAATGTGTTCAAAACACTCGCGAAATGACCCAAATGCCCTTAATGAAGCTTCTCAAAACCAGTCAGCCGACCTCATATATCGATATACACAAGGGTTGTATATCGATATACAACCATGCTGAACAACCTCAACGAAGAAGGTATTTCGATATACCAAGGGGGTATATCGAAATACCATACCTCACTGTGCAATCCCAATCAAGGATGCATATATCGAAATGCATACATGAGAGAAGAAAGCAGTGGGGTGGCTTATATCGAAATAAGAGAGCTACATATCAAAATATGCATGAAGGGGAAATGGACAGAAGGGTATGATATATCGAAATGTAGTAGGAGGCATATCAAAATATTAACTCACTATACAACACTAACAAATTATCATATCGATATGCATGAAATGCATATCTAAATACAAAAGTCTCTGCCCAAAATCAGAGAAGGATTATATCGATATGCCAGAGATGTATATCGAAATGCAAATGCACTGCTCAACATCAACCAAGGAGTATATTGATATGCGTCTAGTGTATATCGAAATACAACCTCAAGACATGCATATCGAAATATACCTTATATCAAAATGCAGAGTAAAGCATATCGAAATATGCAAGGAGGAAGGAGGAACAAAGAAGATGCCATATCGAAATGCCATAAATGGGGCATATTGAAATATAGAGTATTTCAATATACATCAAGAATTATATATCGAAATACAAGGGATTCAAGGGGCATACAGAAGTGTTGCATATCAAAATACAACAAGAATAGGGGGTTTGAATGTGGGGCCTCCGGGCCTCCCAACATTTACACGAATCAACTTGAACCTCTCTAATCACCACCAATAGATACAAACAAAGAATTTTCTTTCAAGATTTTATGAGATAAATTCAAATTGGAGTATTTTGGGATTCAAATCAACCAAAATCAAATAAGAGGAATTAAAAATTCCAAAAATTTCTTTATTAAATTCTCAACCGTTACATGAAACAGTGGCTGGCATGAATGACAAGAGTCTAGGGATTGTCTGAAGTACATTCATAGCCATGATAGCAGAGTTTTATTGCAAACCAATTATATATATGTGGAAATTATTCTAGAACTGGGAAAAGAATGCTATTTGGGAAATCGTGTTGACAGAGATCAGTTAAAAGTGGGTGGATGATAGTTAGAATCAGAGATGAGGAAGCGGCGATTAGTCTGAATTTGAGGAATGAAGCCTTTTTACATGTGGTATCAGAATGCATGTATCTTTGGGTGGTATTCTAGCTGTTTCAACACCAGTGAGAGAGGTTGTCAAGGTTGGAAGTTGTTCGGTTTGGGGACTGAGTTTGGAATCTGGGGACATGGTCAGAGTTAGTCTTGTATGGGAAATTTCTTATATCTGTACTGAATCTACAGAAGAACACAGGTGATATCTGTATATCGATTTGCAAACTACGAGAGATGAATAGTTCTTTGGGAAATTCTGGAAGAGTGAGATCGGATTGATTGAATTGGGTTCTGATTTCTGTAGTAGCTAATATTGAGATTAATAAAGACCCTAAGAAAGATATTGTGAAATGTGAGAGAGTAGATAATTCTTCAGATTATCTGAAGATTTCCGGGTTTGAATGAATGAAAATAAAGATTTATTTAGAGATTCTTCTAAATATATTGACTATCTCTTCTATGATTCAAGAAGAAGCGATACTGTGGGAGCAGGCTGGATTCTGAAGCTGAGTTGGAATCTGTTTATATTCTGACTGTATCCGAGGGTTTTGAGAACTTCGTTGAGAATCTATTTGTATTCCAGCTAAATCTAGGAGATTGTATGATCCTATTATTTGCATTGTTATGTTAGTACAAGATTTGAAAATGCTTCTAAACAATGTGACAGAATGGTTATGGGCATCTGGACAGTGGAACATGGTTCCCTCACTCCTATAGTGCTCGGCCTTGATTTGACCGACACCCTCATATAACTTGGTATTCCCACTCAACACTGAGAAGTCCCAATCAAACCATTACTGACCCGACAACTTTTCATCGACTACTCGGCAAATAGCTAGACAACTGAGCCTTGTGATAACCAGATCTCCAAAATGACCAGACTGTCAGCACTTATTTTTGTTTGGCATGACTTTCTCAGCTCGACCATAGCCTTCTCAGTTGTTCATCCATTAGCCCTTCAGTCTAATAGCCCTCCGGTCAGTTTTGTGCTCAGCCAATAGACCTTTGGCCCATTTTGAATGATTGACCATTAATATGATCGACTTAGTGACCTTGAGTGTTCAGCCAAGTCGCACTGGCCCTTTTTATATCCGACCACTAATCCTTGACCAGTATTATGATCAACCAATGTTTGTCTAGAGAGACCTTCGTTCAGTGTTCATTGAGATAGTCCTCCCGCCAGTGTTCGGCCAGTAATCCTTCCAGCCAGTATGGTGTGCGGTCGCATAGCCTTCGACAGTGAAGCCCTCTGGACTATTCTGATATGCCCTTCGATTTGTTTTTGCGGCAAGTAACCATTTAGTACCTCATATGCCCGGCCAATATGCCCTCCAAATAGGGGCATTCGGCCAACCTCAATTCGGCAAAGCCTATTCGGCAGTAAGCAGCTCGGCAATGCTAGTGTTTAAAAAGGAAAAATATAATGAAATTGTAATAAATGGCAGATTTGGGCTTGGAAGATAATTGAGGAAAAAAGCTAAAAAGTAAGTAAATTCCACAAAACCAGGTGAATCTCTATATTCATTGGTTACTCGTATTTTTTGAAAAGCATGCTTAGACATTTTAAAATGTATGATTTATGCTAACGAGCATCCCTTTAATAATATGATCATCTCTTTAAAAAAGAAAACAACATTGCACACTCTTTTAATACTATAGATTGACAGTCCGGAAAATGTTTGATGTGATTGAATGGCATAAACTATGACATGATAGCTCGGACGGTGGGGGCTTAATCTGAAATATGTGGGGTAGGGGTAATAAGCATGGAATCATGACCAAGTGATTATTGGAAGATATTATGCCAACTTTATATATACATGATTTACCTAAGGTCGCTCCTTAGAGATAACTGGTACCATGAAGAACAAAATATGTCAGAATATCCACAAAAATAAAGTTATGCACCGAAAGACTTGGAGTGAAGGCCATAGACTTGATGGAAAATGATTTGAGGCCTTGACGTGCCATAATTACGATAACTTCTGCAAGATTATGAGCCACATGATTATTATCTTGTAAAAGATGAGTTTTGACTATTGATATTATTTATCCATAGAAACTAGTAACTCTGGCATATCTTGATCCACTCTAGCATAATACTTATGCATTTTCTCTAAAAAAATTAGCATGGCATGAGGAGTCATAGATTGAAGACTTAAAAGAGAATCATTTTATTGCACTCTCTTTGATTGTAAAAGGTCATTATGAGCTTCAACTATTGTAAAAGCAAAATATGGTATTGAAATCGTAATTATGCACTCTCTAGATATTTGTTCACACTTATGCATTTATTATCATTTTGTGATAGAATCCCTTAACTCGTTAATTTAGGCTTTTGCGAGCTTGCTCATTGGTCGGTCATGTCCCATTTTGGGCTGCTTTTATCCTTTTTACTCAATTATCTTACAAGCCCAAATCTACTATTTATTACAATTTCATCATTTTTTTTCCTTTTAAACTCAAGCATTGTCGAGCTGCTTACTGCTAAACAGGCTTTGTCAGACCGAGCTTGGCTGACTATCCTTATCCAGAGGGCATACTGGCCGAGTATATGAGGGACTTAATGCCTACTGGCCGCAAAAATAGATCGGAAGGCATATTAGAACAGTCTAGAGGGCTTCCCTGCCAAAGGATATACGACCACATACCATATTGGCCAGAAGGCTTACTGGCTGAACACTAGCCGAAGGGCTCTCACGATGAACACTGGTCGAAGGTCTCTCTAGCCGAACACTGGTCAATTATAATACTGGTCAAGGGTTACTGGCCAAATATAAGAAGGGATAGAGGGACTTGACCAGACACTCAAAGCCACTAAGTCAAGCATATTAATGGTTAATCCTTCAAAATGGGCCAAAGGCCTACTGACCGAGCATAAAATTGACCGATGGGCTATTAGATTGGAGAGCTTATGGCCGAATAGTTGAGAAGGCTATGGCTAAACTAAGCAAGTTATACCGAGCAAAAATAAGTGCTATCGGTCTAGTCATTTTGGAGATCTAGTTATCACTAGGCTTAGCCGATTAGCTATTTGTGAATAGCCGATCAAAAATTGTTAGACCAACAATGGTTTGATTGGCGCTTCTTAGTGCTAAGTGGGACTACCAAGTTATATGAGGGCATCAGTCAAATCATGATAGTCCAAGTCAATATGCTGAGAAATGAAAAGAAGTTGAGGCGCCATATGTCATAGATCTAGAAGATGAAGAGTATCTCGACATAAAAGCTGAATATTCAGACGATGAAAAAAGCAGGACACATTCTCTAGGTTTCCAATCCCAATCTAGTTCTATCAGGGATGAGGACTTGGTGGAACTTATCAAGGCCCAAGCTCAGACCATCAGACATTTGGAGGGGGAGATGAATTGATTGGTTCAGCAGCATAATTCTAAGCTGGTAGACCAAGCGCCACCAGTGATTAATGTGTTAGAAAGCCGAGGAAGGCGAATAGTCAGCACCCATCCCAGGACTATTGGAGGTCACGGAGTGGAACCCAATGCCTTGGGGAGGGGTAATGGTGCGAACAAGGGAGGAAGGGATCCACCCCCCTTCAGAGATGGAGGCGGATAGTTAGGGAACCCCGACAACCTAGTAAGCGCCATAGCCAGACCAAAAGTCATGTTAACGAGGCAAATTCAGCTAGATCAGTGGCCTCAGTCCCAGATCCTAGAAACAAAATCATCCATCACAGGGCTCCAGTACCAGTTCAACGGAATCTATGTGGGGCAGCGATGCAGCCCCATAAGACATCAATGATCTGTAAAGATGGATCGACAAACATCTCAAGGGTAGGGGAACTGTCCAAGAGACGACTAAGCGTGTAGTTCAGCAGATCACCTCATCTCATTTGTCCAAGGAAATCACTTCGTACAGGATCCCAAGGGGTTTCACCCTTTCTAACTTTCCTAAGTATGATGGGAAGGTGGATCCCATTACTCATTTGAAAGACTACAAGCAAGCTCTCATCCTCTATGAGGGTTACGAGCTCCTCTACTGCAAAATGTTTGCTTCAAGCTTGGGGAATTCAGCATTTACCTAGTACCACAAGCTTTTGGCACAGTCAATTACTAGTTGAGAGCAATTAAACGAGACCTTTGTTGGCCATTTCATGACCAACCAGACTGGTCCCAAACATTTCGATTCTCTAACATTGCTGAGAAAGTGTGCTAATGAGAATCTCAGAGAGTATGCCAAAAGGTATGTTAAAATGTACAATGAGGTCGAGGATTGTACCAAAAAGTAGGCAGTTTCTATGTTCAAGTTGGGTCTCTCCTTTGGTGGAAAACTGAGGGAGTCCCTGACCTTGAACCCAGTGGAGACTTTCCCAGAACTGATGGAGATGGTAGAATAGCACGCCAAACTAGAAGAGAAGTTATACAGGGAGGCTGGCCGCTCTGCCAAAAAACCCGACCGTACTAACATGGTGGACTTAGAAGAAAAGAGGAAGAAGAAGAAGAGGACGACAGCACATCAAAATTCCTACGAGCAAAGAGAATAGGCCCCTATGGCACAATAGACCAACTTCAACAGACAGTCCATCTTGAGGATGCCAAATCCAGGTCCAGAGTCATGCAAGGCTATCAGAACAATTTTCAATGTCCCCATTTTCATCTAGTTTTCCCCCTGCAGAATGAACCCTTTTGGAGATGGCCCGTATAGTAGAGGGGAAACCGGGAAGAGCTAGAGGCATCAAGACTCAAATGCAATTATCATCGCCAGTTTGGCCACATGACCGAGCAATGCCAAGACTTCAAAAAATTATTGGAAGAGCTGGTATAGGCTGGTCATTTGGAAACAGTACCTTGCCCAGACACCAACCCAGGATGATAGGCCTATGTGGGTGGACATGTGGGGTGACTGTTCAAATGAGGACCAGACTCCTTCCGGAGTCATCCATATGATCCATGAAGGTGATGACCATGTTTGAAGGAATCAAGCAAGAGCCCAGAAGAGAGGAGAAGCATCAGAGCAACATGTTCTTTAGCTTGGCCAGAAAAGACAGAGAGAAGACAATCCTGAAGTAGTGCAAATTTCATTTTCAAATGCTGGTCTGGAATGGGTCACCTTCCCGTACAGCGATGCCTTGGTTATCACACTTAACATCAATAAGTTTGACACAGAAAGGATTTTGGTAGATCAGGGAAGCTTTACTAAGATTCTCTATTTCCAAGCATTCAAGAAAATGGGATTGACTCAAGAGGACCTGAAAGAAGCAAAGATACATTTGATTGGGTTCAGTGTTGTGCCAGTTTTTCCATTGGGCTCTATCGTTCTTCCAGTCTAGACAGGACGGGTCACCAAGGAGGTTGAATTCTTGGTGGTAGATGTGTCATCCGCTTACAACGCTATTATTGGATGTATGTGGATGCATAGGATGGGTGCTATACCATCCACCTGCCACCAGGTGATCAAGTTCCCTGTTCCATGAGGCATTGAAAGTATAAGGGGAAATCAGAAATCGTTCAAGAATTGCTTTTTGGCATCCATCAAGCATTCCCCTAGTGCTGAACAAGTCAAGTCTATTGAAGTTCCAAATCAACCGGTGCTAGAAGATGTGGGTGTGGACCCTAATGCCCATGTGGTCGAGAACATGAGAAAGGTTCCCGCATACGATACTGACGAGGAAAGGTACTTCCTGCTTGGGGAGAAACTCCCTAAAATTGATGCCTCTGAGTTAGAGCAGGTATTGAGGGAAAACATTGATGTATTTGCTTGGACTCCGACAGAGATGCCCGGGGTAGATCCAAGTGTAATATGTCACCACCTAAACGTGGATCCATACCACAAGCCTGTTATGGAAAGAAGAAGAAGGTCAGCCGCACATCATGTAGATGCAGTTCTGGAAGAAGTTGTCAGATTATTGAAAGCTAAAGCAATTAAAGAAGTGTATTATCCGGAGTGGTTGTCAAATACGGTAGTTGTAAAAAAAAGAATGGAACATGACGTATATGTGTTGATTTCACTAGTTTAAATAAAGCTTGTCCTAAGGACAGTTTCCCAATGCCAAATATTGATCAACTAGTTGACTTCATGTCAGGATACAAATGTATGAGTTTTTGGATGCCTATAGGGGCTACCATCAAATTGCGATATATAAGCCTGACGAGGAGAAAACTTTGTTTATCACCCCTTTGGAACTTTACTATTACAAGGTCATGCCATTTGGGCTATGCAATGCGAGAGAAACTTACCAAAGGTTGGCCACACTCATGTTTCGGGACTTGATAGGCAAAAGAATGGAGATTTACATAGATGACATGGTGGCCAAGTCCAAAGAGATGGACTCTCACCTTGTCGATCTGTGACATACGTTTGAAGTCCTAAGACAGTACAAGTTAAAACTTAATACCTCAAAATGTGCATTTGGAGTCAGCTCAGGCAAATATTTGGGGAATTTGGTCAACAGAAGAGGTATAGAGGCCAACCCAGATCAGATCATTGCATTGAAAACCATCCAAAGTCCAAGAACGACTAAGGAGGTGCAATGGTTGACAGGGATGGTAGCCGCATTGAACCGCTTCATCAGCCACAGCTCAGACAAGTGCAGACCGTTCTTTCAACTATTGAAGAAGAGTGCAACCTATGTGGGGGCAAATTGTGAAGTAGCATTTCAAGAATTAAAGAAGTACCTTGCAGCACCATCGTTGATTGCTATACCAGATCTAGAAGAAGTGCTG
>NMUG010008113.1:0-11778 GCA_002855965.1 Monotropa hypopitys | reverse complement strand
AATGATTTGAGAGTTTGGAAATAAGTGTAGCATTCACCCGTCCACATGAAAGGTGTATCTTTGGAAGTAGTTGACAAAGTGGATGGGAGATGGCACTAAATTTTTTAATGAACCACCGGTAAAAACCAGCATGTCCAAGGAACGATCGCACATCCTTCACACATTTAGGGATTGGGAGGTTAGAAATGAGTTCGATTTTTGCCTTGTCCACCTCAATCTCCTTGGCCAAAACAACATGGCCAAGGACAATCCCTTCCCGCGCCATGAAATGGTATTTTTCCCAATTCAATACTAGGTTTTTCTTCTCACATCGCTCATGTACTTTGTCTAAGTTTTGAAGGCAAGACTCAAAAGTATCCCCTAGCATGGAAAATCATCCATGAAAACTTCAACAATCTTCTCAATCATGTCTGAGAAGATGACGAGCATGCATCTAGAAAACGTCCCTGGTGCATTGCACAACTCAATGGGCATGCGTCAAAAAGCATAAGTACCGAAGGGACATATGAAGGTTGTTTTTTCTTGATCTTCTAGAGAAACTTCTATTTGATTATACTCAGAGTATCTATCAAGGAAACAATAGTATATGTGACCTGCGACTCTCTCCAAAATTTGGTCAATGAATGGGAGAGGGAAGTGGTCCTTCTGGTTGCATGAATTCAATTTTCTATAATCAACACAAACTCGCCACCCGGATGCAATTCGGGTTAAGACAAGCTCTCCCCGCTCGTTTGGTATGACCATCACCCCACTTTCTTGGGTACAACTTGAATTGGGCTTACCCACTTACTATCGGAAATAGGGTAGATAATACCCACATCAAGGAGTTTGATAATTTTTTTCTCACCACATCTCACATAATTGGGATTGATCCTACTTTGAGGTTGACGAGATGGCTTCACATCCTCCTCTAAAATGATTCGGTAGGTGCATATCACCGGACTTATGCCATAAAGGTCAGCAATAGTCCAACCAATAGCCCCACGTCTCATTTTCAGCAATTCCATCAACTTTGATTCTTGATCATCCTCTAAAGTGGAAGAGATCACCACGGGATATGTTTCATAAACACCAAGATATGCATATTTCAAGTGCAAAGGCAATTCTTTCAATTCAAGGGATGGGGCTTGTACACTATATGGTAGTGAAAAGCCTCTAGACATGGGTAGCTCTTTAAATTTAGGTGTCCAAGTGTCCACCCCATAAACTTCTTCTTCCCCCTCATCTAACAACTTCGTCAAGTAATTGACCTCCGGTGATTCCAAAAATGATACCTCATCGGAGGTGAGACACACCTCCAAAGGGTCCGTAAATAATATAGAATCTATGTGGTCTTATACCCACGTCTCTATCATACTTACTTCATATATTTCCATGTCATCCCCTATTTGGTTCCCCACATTAAAAATATTGAGCTCTAAGGTCATGTGCCCAAAATTTAGTTTTGTTGGGGGCCGAACTCTCAAGAGGCCGGAGCTGCGACCTCCGGCAGTAGGACCACAACACAGGCCAGCTATCAGGGGGCCGAGCAGTGCATAGCCGGTGTCAGGGCCTCCCTGGGCTCTCTCCGGCCAGGAGACTCACAACCCAGAGGAGGTGCCTAGCCGAAGCAACAAGAAAGCAAGGTCATACGACCGAACAGAGAAAGGGCCAACGCGGGTAGTTCTCTTGGGGTCACTTCTGTGCAGAAGGTTCATTGCCCAGGGATGGCCAGGTCAACAGCCAGCTTCGCCGAAGCATGTTGTTTCGGCCAGACAGGACAAATATCTCATTTACAGCAAAGATTCCCTCAGAGACAGCATCCCGGGTTTTGCGCATGTGGCAGACACACGCCTGACATAGAATCAGCTTCTCCGTGATTGCCACAGCATGACAGGCACGCTTCGTCAGCTTTTCTACCGCCCAATGCTATCAGGCGGCGCCACCTGACATTGTCGGGGTCGACCGGTCGGCCATACGCTCAAACGCACAGGTGGGACAGGCGCACTGCCCTATGACGCAACACAAAGTCACACTTGCGCCGAAGCACGTGTCTCCCACTCTCTGATATTCTATAAATAGGGAAGAACATTCATTGTAGAGGTAGATTTTCTCACTCTAGCCTAAGCTCTGCCATTTTGCTCTCTCTCTCTCTCTCTCTACAAATGCCTTGCTGACTTTACCATCAGAGGGTCCACCGGCGACAACCGCAGGTAGCCTAACGTTTCTCTCTTTTGCAGCTTAGCTCAGCCACATCTCCCCCGCTTACAACCAAGAACCACCACAAGAAAGGCTTACCCCCAACAAGTTTCAACAAACTATTCCGACAATGGATGATAGTATTAGAAGTTGCAAGGAATGGTCGGCCAAAAATGATAAGTATTTGAGAAGTTTTGGCCATTGGGGCGAGAGGACACATGTCAAGGATAACAAAATCTACCGGGTAGACAAAATTGTCATCTTGCACCAATGAACTTCTACCACTCCTTTAGGGATCCGTACACTCTGGTCCGTCAATTGTAAGGTCCCGGTAGTGGGCTTTATATCACCTAGCCCAAGTTGTTGATAGACGGTGAAGGGCAAAAGGTTAACACTAGCCCCCAAGTCAAGTAAGGCCTTCTCCACAAGTTTACCCCCAATGTTTATTGAGATGTTTGGACATCCGGGGTCCTTGTATTTGGGAGAAACATTCAGTTTGATAATAGAACTTACTTGCTCGATCAACAACACTTTCTTGTGCATATTTAGCTTTCGCTTCACGGTGCAAAGATCCTTGAGAAACTTAGCATGAGAGGGAATTTATTTGATGACATCAAGTAAGGGAATATTCACTTTCACCTGCTTAAAAAGTTCATAAATGTCATCATGGAATTGGCCCTTAGACTTAGGAACAAGCCTGTGTGGAAAAGGAGTTAATGGAGGAGATACGGGAGCCACTGGCTCATCAATCCTTTCGAAGGATGAAGTGTCCTCACTCACATTTTGTTCAGCCAATGATGGTGGTGGAGGTAGATTTGATGATTGAGGGGGTGGGGGAGCCATAGGTTTGACAAGTTCACACCCACTCCTAAGAGTGGTGATAGATTTGACATGCTCTTGGTTGTTTGGTGGGTTGAGATTGGAAGAAGAACCCACAAAAGGTTGGCCTTGGGGATTGGCTTGAGTTTGTGAGGCAAATTTCCTTTTTCATGGTGGAGAGTCCCCAAGGTGGAAGTGAGTTTGGACAATTGAGAGCGGATGTCCTCATTGCTGGTTTGTTGTGATTGCATGAAAGATTGGAGGGTGTCCTTCATTCTTTGCCGATTTGGTAGTTGGTACACGTTGGGACCCACAGAAAGTCCTTGAGGAGTATATTAGTTTGGATCTTGTTGGTGGTGAGAAGGATTATGAGGGTACCGTGGTGGTACATATCCTTGAGATTGAAATCCGAGAGGTGGAGTATGATATTGAGGTTGGGGAGGTAATGGTTAAGACCCATGAGATGGTCCTTGATTTTCTTGAATATCCCAACTCAATTGGGGGTGGTTCCTCCAACTAGGGTGGTAACCCCCATTCAAAGGAGAATTCTGAGGGAAGTTATTGATGGAATTGACATCGGCTTGCTCGGTGCTAGAAAGAAGGTCCTTGACCATGGGTAATGAGGGGAAATGCTCGGTAGTATGCCCAGTGGTCTCACAGATTGCACAAATTTCATCAGTCCTCACCACAGAGGTGACCGTATTGAGTTTATTGATTTCAAGAGTCTCAAGCTTCCTAGTGAGTTGTGCGACTTTCAGGGACAAGTCGTCATGGTCTTTCAAAAGATGTTCTCCCCCAACACCTTGGCTATGGACCGGAAGAGGCAAAGAGCAGTCATTGGGATCGGAGTAATCCCAAGACTAGTTATTTTCTACAAGGAAACTGAAATAGTCCAAAGCCTCAGTGGGTCCCTTATCCAGAAATTCCTCATTATGCATCATATCTATGAATTGTCGATTTCGTTGGGAAATTCCCTCGTAAAACTATCTGGCGATTTGAGCATTATCAAAGCCATGGTGGGGGACATCATTGAGGAGGTCCTTGAACCTCTCCTAACATACGCCAAAAGATTCCCCATCTTTTTCACATAAGGATGTAATGAGCTTTTTCAAGGCTCAGGTCCGATGAAGAGGAAAGAACTTCTTATAAAGCTCCTCTTGCATCATCCCCCAACTTGTGATGGATTGGGACTTGAGAGAATTGAGCCAATTCTTTTCATTTTCTTTTAGAGAAAATGGAAACTTCATATGGACCGACTCGAGTTGGATAGGATTGTTACAAATGGTGCTAACCACCTCCTCAAAAATCTCGCACGTGGAGATACGGTTGTTCAGTTTGTATACCATAGAAATGGGGAAGCATTTGGAGATGAGGTGGTTTGACATTAAAAATATTTTGACCATTCACCGCCGGTGCCACTATGCATGGCATTTGAGTTATGCGAGTGGGATTTAGGTAATCCCACATAGTGCGAGCCGGTGGGACAATTTCATTGTTCTAATCGTCAGCTATTGGTTCAAGAGGAGGTGTAGGATTTTGCACAAGTCTATGCATATGGTCACGGATGTATCCGTACATAAACCGGTAGCCCCTACTCGAGATGCTTACACCCTCAAGTTGTATTATACTATAAGGTAGCCCGAAGTGTAGGGATAAGGACTCATGTAGCAAAATACTCGGAAGTCCGAGGTCGATTTCCACAGAGAGGTTAAGGTCTATACTTATGAAAGCACGTCTGTTTGGATTTTTATATTTAAGGCACTAGGAATGCCAACCAATTGTTAATAGGAATTCTTGAACTAACATACGACTAATGAATTGAAATGAATTAATTTAAAAGAGGGGTGGTCATAGGTTCGGTTGTCATGGAATATGGAAATTACATGTCTTCAGGAAGAATCATAGTGTCTAGGTTAGAGGATTACACAAGGATATCCCACATGATATTTAATCGAGCACATGGAATGACATAGCTCTAAAAGTTACTTGTGCCAAGATAACTTGACAACAAATAAGCAAAGAGATAACAATCCCATGTCAAGACCGAAAATAAGGAAAATACAAAGGGTGAATCAAAGACCATCCACGAATTAGAAGACATGCAAGGGCCACTATCCCATGGAACAACCTAGCTTGTGACCATACCCTAAGGTACTACTCACACATGGACATACTAGAAAGTGATACTAAGATGTGAAAAATACTAGAATAAACTATAGAAGTCTAAGATTAAAATGAGGAATCAAAATACCTTTAGTTGTTTTTACCATTCATGCAAAATCAACAAGATAATAAATGTTGTAGAAGAAAACTCCAAGGAAAAATGCTAGTACAAGAAGTACGAAGAGAGAGATTCAAGAGAGACCAAAGCCACCAAGTTTAACCCTGAAATTGATCTATCTCTCCAAAAGTCAGAGAATATCCCATATATACTTCCTTGGGACTCAACAAGCTTTAATAAAAAGACTACACAATTTCCCTAAATCTGGCATCTGTGCACCGATGCAAGGTTATGTTGCACCGGTGCAAACTCAGCTATTGGGCCATTTGGGCGGTGGTGTGCACCGGTTGCAAATAGTGGTGCACCGATGCAAATTTGCTCTGTTTGCTCG
The DNA here is from genome assembly GCA_002855965.1 of Monotropa hypopitys. Lineage (NCBI taxonomy): Eukaryota > Viridiplantae > Streptophyta > Magnoliopsida > Ericales > Ericaceae > Monotropa > Monotropa hypopitys. Next base: position 6,169 of record NMUG010008113.1, on the reverse strand, counting down.
TGCTGCAAGATGGATATTGTGCACCGATTGGTGCATCAGTGCAGAGGTGATCCGGATGACTTATATTGGTTGTGCATCGGTGTAGATTCTCACGGCAAACATGCACCGGTTGGTGTATTGGTACAAAGTTTCTCTATTGGCAATCTGGTAAGGCTGTACTGATTGGGACACAATATACACTGGTGCATGTATAAAAAATGTGCAAGATACTTCTCCGAGTGTGCTCACCAACATCAACAATAGTCCAACGAAGTTCATGATCATCACCATTGTCGCAAAACGACAAGATTAGCAATGAAAACCTAAAAAGCAACGATACTACCAACAAGCGCATTATATCTTGAAATCGGTACTTTAAATATGAAAAACATGCAAGAAGAGATAGAATTATCCCAAAGATAAACAATCTTATGGGCTAGTCAGTCATTGATGACAAATATGATTTTTTTGATGTAAGCTTGAATGGACTCCTGATGTTGTATGTATCCATGGCCTTACCAACAGGAAATTGTAGGCCGATAGAATTCTCAAAACTTAAAATTTTATTAAGAAAGTAATGGGGCCATTTTTAACTAGCAACTCGATCTCCCCCATAGTTTCTCTTTGAGAGTTATCGAAGGCTCTGACTACCATACTACTGAAATGCAGGGATGTAGAATCGATCCTAAGTCTCTCAAGTGTCGAATATGGACAGATGTTCAGTGTTGACCCATTATCCACCCATATGTGGGCAACGACCATGCCCCTTGTTTTGACTGCTATATGAAGGGCCTTGGTATGCCTTGTTCATTCTGATGTTATTTCTTTATTGGTAAATATGATAACCCTGGACTCATCACTGATCTTACTATGTCTTGTAGTTTCTCTAGGGATATAGTTTTTGGGACTTGTGCTTCTTTCAACACAATCATCAGTGCTTCCCTGTGAGGGTCAGATGTGATTAATAATGATAAAATGTTGATGTACGCAGGGGTTCGCTTCAATTGTTCGACAATTTTGAACTCAATTTTCTTAAAAGTTTTAATAAACTCGAGCATCTTCTACTCAGTGATTTCTTCATACTCCTTTCCCTTTCTTTTTCTTTCTAGCTTAGTTGGTGTGTATATTCTTCCTGATCGGGTAATGCTTCCGATCTTATTGATTTTTCTTTAGGGATTCTTTTTTCTTTGTTTAGCTTAGAATAATCAAACGGTACCCGATGCGGGTTATACATTGTCACTGGTGGGGGTCTTGGAAATGTGGCTCTTGAATGGACTAGAAGTGAAACAGACAACCTTGAAAAATTCTATTGTTGATCATTTTTATGGCGGGGTCTCCATATTCCCCGATGTGGATTGTTTATGTTCCTCCAATCTTGATATTCTTCCATAGCTATGACAGGTTCTTTTTGCATTGGGCTTTTTAAAAGTTCGGACAATGGTTCTTGCTGGTCCAATCACACAATGGGGGTATACCACTTTCTCATTTTCATCAATCATACTAATCCCCTGATGGTTTGGGAGTGGATTTGTGGTGACATTGGATACTGTTTTTGCATCTTCTAAATCGATTGTACTGACATCAATCAATCTTTAACCCAATGCTTTAAGTTCCAACAATATTTGGTATTATGGCCAATTTGACCAGAGTGGTATGCACACAGTTTGTCTTCACAATGGTATGGTGGAGAAGGATTCGTTATTGGTTGTGCAAGAATTAAGTTTAAATGCCCCGAAGCCACTAAACGTTGAAGAACTTCAGTCATAGATATGGCTCAAGGGGTAAAAAATCAATTGCATTGGTTTCTTTATGGAAATGGAAGGGTGTTTTATGGAGATGGTTTTGAAAAAGTACTACTTGATGAAAAATAGTTGGGTGTTTATATGGTATTGGAGGAGGTGGATAATATGGTGGCGGCATATACAAACTTGGAAAATTTTGTGGAGGTTTTTGACAATATGGTTGATATCTCGGTGGTGGAGGAAAAGAATTATTTTTCCATTGTGTAGGAATGATAGGTGAAACTTCTGACTCCTTGGATTTCTTTTAGGGGAATGGCTTTGGTTGAGTAGATGATGTAGTGGATTTGCTAGTTTGAGAATACTGGTCAAGAGTCTTCCCAGTTTTGATTCCATCCTCAATTATTTCTCCCTGCTGAATGATCTCATTAAAAGACCTCCCAATAGAGGTACACAATTTTTTGTAGTAAATCCATCTGCATGTTTGGACAGAAAGGTGGACATATTCAAAATATGCCAATGACGGGTCCAATTGGGAAACAAAGTTTTTCTATTTCAAGGAATAGATCCGGAAAGATTATTCGGTCTAGTACCATCTTTATATTGTGACGGTATTGACGGACAAATTCTTGAGATAATTCCATCTAGGATTAGAATCACTTGAGATTAAGATGGTCAAACCATTGAGTGGATGCCCCTTTCATACTGTGCTGAAATAAGGTGCATCATTAATCTTTTCGGGTTAGTGTATCTGCACAATGCCCCTGTATATAATCACAGGTGGGTCATAGGCTCTCCAGTCCCATCATATTTGGTAAAGTCTGATATTTTAAATTTTAAAGGCAATTGCATCTCCAAAAAGAAGCAAAAATCTTTGAAGCTAGTTGAAGTATAAGAATTCAGGCCCATAGGGATTTCAGAGCTCTCCTCCAGCTGTTGAACCTTTTGCACTAAATGTGGGTCATTTTCCCTTTGAATTGGAACATCGCCTGGTTGGCTTTCTAGTTCTTCTTGAACTTTTACCAAGACTGGCAAAGTTGGAATAATTGGTGGTAGTATCGGAATAGTAGGATGTGTTACAACAGGTTGAGATGGAAAGCTTCCTATTGGCAATGTCAGAATTGCCCCAAATGGTGGTGGAATAACATAGTTCGGTGTCACTTGGAATGACACTGCCCCAATGTTGGGCAGTGTCCGTGGTGGTGACGCTACCCCAGTCCCAATAGGATGGGTTGTCAATGGCATTTGCCTTAGTAATGAATTTACCATGACTTGTAGATTTTCTACATATATGCAACCAGATAGTCTTCCATAGGAACCATTTCATGCTCTTATTGAGTACGATTCTACACCTCTTCGGCCATTTCTCTTGATATAAAGAGAGTAATCCTCCTCGTTGGAGACTGAAAATGAGCATGTTAGGTCACAATGTTACCTATCAAACAAAACTCGTCTTAGTCTTATATGTAAAAAGAATGATTTTTAGGGATTATGGCAATATATGAAAATTTTTAGATTACAACTCAAAAATGTACCGACAGACATAAAGTCTTAGACAATATTTCAAGTTGTAATCTTGGATAAAAAAAATATTTCGCAAGTCCATAATATATGCGAACCATTATCCCTAAAGACATGTTTTTTTAGTTTTTGATCTTTTTTCTAAAAATGAATCTAGTTTGATATTAACAGAATGGATATAAAGGGCTCCATTCATTATGATATGTTCCCTAATAACACAACCAAGGTTTTGATTTTTTGACCATTTTTTCTAGTTTTCTATATGCAGCATGTGACTTTGGATATGCAACCTAAATGGTTAATTGGCTCCCAAATCTTCAAACCTCCAACTCCAATGAAGGGAACTATCTTTGGTTGGTGATTTGGTTGTGGTATTCTTTTCTGTGACGGATGTCATATAGGTAATGTGACACTTACTTTGAATCCCCCCAAATCTAAGGGTAAAAAGAGACATCCATCCAAATGGTTATGGCCTCCATTTCGAATGGGTAATGCTGAATGATGCATGATAAAGTAAATGCAAATTTTTTGTTTTTAAAAATTGAAGCGAGCCATTGCAGATATATATACTATGATACCCTGCAAAACAGATGGTTAGAAATATTGCATTATAAAAATAAATTGTTTTAGCGTGCTGTGGATTTTTTATTAGCATTCCTGAAATATTGCATTGACATTAGTAACACGTCGAGAAGTGATTGAATTTTGGTTAAAGGTTAATGTTGAAAAACTAGAAGCTGAAATCCTCTAGTCTCCAGTAGAGTCGCCAACTGTTGCACCCCGAATTTTCCTCTGCCCTGGGTTGTGCGGGAGGGAATTCCTTGGTTTCAATTTGACTCAAAAAATGCGACGATTCATTTAAAAATGATAATGATAGCTGGAATTTGAAAATGTAAAATTAACAAAAGATTGAATTTACTGAAATAAAGTTGGATTCTATTATTAGTTTGTTTTTAGAGTCATCACTCAGTATAGAGTTATGGTGTGACAAGTCATTAGTTTGAAAAATATTTTTGATATACATAACCAAAGTTGGATTATGAGATTTACTATTATGAGTATGGAAGGTGTTAGACACTCTACATGACTCTTGTGGTAGTTTGTTTTTCAAAACAACCTTTTAACCAAATTCAAATATTCTAGGGCAAGATAAAAATAATGTGCGAAGTGAATAATTCAGGAATTTGTAATGAATAAAGAATAAATTTATGACGTGTAATTTTGAATTGAATAGGATTATGGAAGTTTTGAATATTTACCATGGACAAATTTTGTTTTTATGATTTTTAAATGAATAGAATTTCAAAAAAAAATTGATATTGATTTTAAGATTTTTTTTTGATATTCCAAAGGAATAATAAGTAACCTAGAAAATCTGAATTACAAAATTATATCTTGATTCAAAACAATGGTTACTGAATTCATTGATGACTTAAACCACATAATTTATTGATTTTGGTTTTGCTTATATTTGAAAATCCAAAAGAATAATAAGTAATTCAATAAATTGAACTACAAATTATTCATTTAATCCAAGCCAGTCAGTTACTTAATTCGCCGGTGATCCGAATCGAGGATTTCAATGATTTTTACTTTTTGATGTTTTTGATTTTGAATTCCTAAAAGGATAATAACTAACTCAATAAATTAAATTACAAATTATTCTTTTGATTCAAACCAGACAGTTACTTGGTTCACCGGTGGTACGAAACGAGGAATTAAATGATTTTTGCTTTTGATATGTTTTTTTATTTTGAATTCCCAAAAGAATAATAAGTAACTCAATAAATTGAACTACATATTATTTCTTTCATCCAAATCAACTAGTTACTTAGTTCGCCCGGGTACGAATTAAAGGATTAAATGATTTTGATTTTTGCATGTTTTTATTTAAATTCTCAAAAGAATAATAAGTAACCCAAATAAATGGAATTACAAATTATTTCTTTGATCCAAATGAGCTAGTTACTTAATTTACCAGTGGTACGAATCGAGAAATTACATTTTTTGTTTTTTGATAGTGATGACAGAGACTCTGATGAATCAGATACAGAACACGAGGATTGCGAGGATGAGGACGAGACTGACTCTGATCATTACGACGATGACTTTGTAGAAGCCGACCCTTGATACCATTGAATCTATGTTGACAACCGCACTGTTACCTCATTTCTGTTTTTAATTTCTGAATTCTGGGACATTTCTGTACGAGTTTTCTGTGTTTCTGTTTTTTGGAACCTTATTTGCAAGAAGTTCTGTACCAGTTCTGTTTCTGTACTAGTTTTCTGTACCAGTTTTATGTGACAAGAGCGATAGGTGTCCGTCCTAATGACGAAGGGCCTGCCCTCAGGTCCCATACCTGAGTTTGTCTTATGTAAACTGTCATATTTAGGGCAGTCTATGCAGAGGTTGGCCACCTGTGTTCACAGCCCCACTTCACACTTGCATGGGACTCAGCTTAGTGCCTACTAGACCAAAGCCCATCACACCCTTTTCTAGTTACATCCAAACAGTTAGTAAGCAAAGCAAAGCATCATTTGTAAATACTTGATTTCAATATTACTGGAGTAAATGAGAAACCATGCACTAAATACTTCCCCAATGAGACAATGGAAGTTATCTTTCGAGTAAGTTGTCATTTTGTCTAACCTATTTACTGATAGGATAGGATAGGACATGTCTAAAGGCAGAGCTCAAGACCTTTATGCCATGGCAAACTTCTGAGTCCAGGATCGAGCAGACATCTCATACTTGGTTCTGTCATCGGGGTTCGGATCTGTAAGCAGCGAACAGATAGATAGCAGCACCTGGAAAAACAACATTAAAGAAAAGAACAGGTTACTGCAAAGTTAAAATCTTATTTTCAATCACAACAAAACTAAACTTCTATTCACTTTCAGAAAATGCTGACAAACTCAGCAAGTTTACTA
>NMUG010008112.1:0-11779 GCA_002855965.1 Monotropa hypopitys | reverse complement strand
TTCTAAATATTAAAAAACAGTTTTAAAACAAGTTTCAAAGAAGTTTTAAAAATAGTTTTAAAAACATTTTTTAAGAAAAAATAGTTTTTGAAAACATTTTATTAAGGGATTTTAAAAATATTTTTTTAATAAAGGGGGTGTATGGGATTTTTTAATAGTGTTTGTTAATCTGTTTGAAAATAACCGTGTTTTAAAAACTATTTTTTGTTTTTATATATTTATAAATATATAAGAGAGAATTATTTTTTGTAACATTTGTTGTAAAGAAATGTTAGTAAACGTAGCATTTCTGTTTCCCCTCCAACTTCAGTTTCTTTATTGAGGCAAAAGTAGGTCCAGTTTGATGATGTGGCTTGTTGTGACAATTTGTTGTGAGGTTATGTTGTAAACGTAGCATTTCTGAACAAAATATTACAATTTACAAAACAAACAACAATAATAATATTCTGCTGCTAGTTACAAAACATTGGCGCCCGCATCAATATTTACTGCTTTATGCAAAAAATGCTAGAAAATCGTGTATCTAAACGACTTAATTCAACTAGTGCATGCCATAATTGATCAAACTTGCATTCTTTCATTCTTTTTAAACCACAACGCGGCAATGAGCCTCGTTTACCTCATTTTGCCGTTTTCGTGTGCCAACTTGCTTCGAATAGTTCTAAAATCGGATGCTCCTTACCGATACTCTGGTTGCTTCCTGTCTCGTTCTTCTTACACCCCTCTACAACTTCTTTCTCATCTATGATAGCTTTAGGACTATCAACTTTAAAGCTTTGTTTAGGACTGTCATCTTTAAAGCTTTCTCCTTCCTTTTCCTTTTTTCCCTTCTCTAGCATTTCCTTGTAACTGCATTCCATCACAACCGACTTAACTGATTTCTTAAACATCATGGTCTCATTTTCTAAACAATCAGATAACTGAGATAATATCTCCATGCTCTCACACTGATTATCAGTTGTAGAATCTATGGGACATTGTTCTTGGCAAAGCATCCCTGGCTCAGTTAGTGAAGAAGCAGATATCGAAATGTGGCTTGGCGATTCTAAGTATGCTTGCTCTGCTGATTCTCCTTCAATATTGAGATTGTTGGAGTTTATATCAACCCTAATCTCCCTCTCCTTCATATTGTTCGATCCCCAATGAGTCAATTTAGAGATCAAAAACTTCAACCACGATATCAGAAATGCCAACACAGAATCAAGAAACCGAACTTGGTGAATAAAATTAGGGAATTTGCTAACAACTTCATCAAAGTTCTCTGGTACAGTCTCTACAATTTGGACAAACTTGTCTATTTTGTCAAACAATCTCGCAGATGGAGGGAAAAGCTTCTCGATTATTTTCTCAATAACTATGATATGATCATCGGCAAACGAGAGAAGTGCTAGCCATTGACATTGCATGGCATGGATCAATGGGAATGTAATTGTAGCTAACTTAGTCATCCTTTTTGTTGCTGACCCAATTGGTCCATTGGAATCCCGAGCTTTTGTGAAGGCTTTGGAAGCAATTGCAGAGATTGAAACTCCACAAGTGTGCAGCGGACCGCATCTCCTGGACTTTTTTGTGGTAGCTGCTGTTGATTCCTGGGAGAAATTCAGACCTACCCAGTAAGTGGAAAGATATAGAGTAACTCATAGTTCAACCTCAATTTGCTTTCGACTTCTCAACCCTCATTTTTTAGAGCTCAGCATCTCAGATTATTAATAAGTTTTATTTCTTTCGTGTAAAGCGTGATAAATCTACAGAGAAGCCAAAAACATCAAATACATGTATCTGGAAGGATTTTGATCCTCTCTTTAGGGATTGGACCATCCAGTTGAGGAATTTTGATTATCGAAACCAATTTTTTTTTGAGCTGGTCGAGAACATACTAAAACTCAATTCAATCGAATTCAATCAATATTATATTAGGATAGATTTAACTGTATTTATCGATATTCTATCATGATGATTTTTGGCATGAAACTATGTGAAAAAATGCACGAGTTTCACTTAGTTATGCATAATACAATTCACAAAGAATAGCAGATTTGAGTTTGAAACTAATACCATTGATGGCATAAACGGCCTCGAATCCATTATTTTGATAGATCAACGAAGATAGAAGCAAAATGAGCTTAGAGAAACTAAAGTACAGAAATTACAAGATATAGACAGTTGTGGGTTTTTTTTGTGGCTCGAAAGTAGGAAAAATAATGGCTACTATGGGTTCTTCTCCATATATTGTTCTGTTTATATGTGGTGTGTGTCTAAGAAGTTCAAAAATCTGGTTATGACCATTTTAGCAATTTTTGTGGATCTGATTAGGTAGGATCTTTTGATTGGAGATCAGTCACGAACAATTCATTGAATTGAAAATTAACCATTGTCCTAGATAAATCAGGATTTTCCATGTGTAAAAGGTAAATTTAAATTCCCTAGATATATAGCTTGCAGTGCGGAACGTGTTATCCACATATTCGATTAAGAAAAGCACGTGTCATTAGTTTTCCGTGCTGTAGATTTAGGTCAGCCTTGTGCGGCATGACATCCAGGGGAGGATCCAGAAATCTTAGTTGGGGGGGCGCAAATCAAAAATGTAGGTAACACAAACAAAACACGAAAATTATATTAATAATTTAGTGAAATACAATTCATAATTGTCCGCGACGAGTTTTCATTTTCTGAAAATGGTCAATGATAACATCATTACTAATGTCTATAAACCTTTTTTTCTCAATGTAAACAAGCAAACTATCATTCAAGAATTGATCTCCCATTCGATTGCGCAAACGATTCTTGACAATCTTCGCTATACTCAGTATACTAAGCTCGATTGAATCATCTTCCTTTATTCGCAATTGTAGAACAAGGAAACTTAGTAATCTTTGGTTGACAAGGACCTTTCAACCAATATGCTCTACGATAAGAGTCTTGCAAATTACATGGATAACTTGTAATCTTTTTCCTTAGACCCGGATCCGATTCAAGTTCTAAATCATCCGAATTCAGTCCATGATATTCTTTATGTTCTAGAATATCTCGTGTTACCAAAGGAGAAACTTCTTCAATTGACAGAGATAGAACATTTTCGATTGGTAACGGTGATGAATTAGGCTTAGACACTGACGAAAAGTATCTCTTCATTTGAAATGTTCTTTGAACCTATAATTCCAATTTTTAACAATATGTCCTAAAAATCGAAAAAACAACAAAACAATTATAGAATCCACTCCTGTGTATTGCAAAAAACATGTATTTCAAGTATTGCATCAAGTCATACGAGGTGCATCAAAAAAACGCAAGGAAACTCAGAAAAATGCCCAACCGAGAAAAATGCCCAAACCAGAAAAAAATATTTCTGCGGCTGATGCAAAACTACAGTAAACATTAGCAAAAAAACGCAAGGAAAACCCTTACCTACGGTAGAGACAGCGGTAGCAGCAGGGGGTTGGCGCGCGGGCCGGCGATGCGGAGAGCGGAGGAGGAGGAGATGGCGTGGGCGGAGGAGATACAGATGCAGTGCGGAGAAGGAGGGCGGGGGTGGCGGAGAAGATGTCGCCGGCGCAGAGTGCAGAGAGGAGATGTCGGAGGGTTAGGGTTTGCGTGCGGTGCGATGCGAGAGAGAGGGCGGAGTGTTTTGCGTGCGAGAGGGATAGATTTAGGTCTGTATTGAACGAGGAAAACGGGGGCATTTCGGTAATTTTAAAAAATTTAATTTTTGAGTTCTAAAATGTGAGGGGGGTCCCGTGCCCCCCTAGTACTCAACTACATCCGCCCCTGATGACATCCTGGCAGCACGGACGAAAAACTACATTGGTCACACGCATGCAGGTGAATCTATGATATAATGAATCACATGCAAGTCAGATTACTCGCACTAAAAATTAAGTTGGCAATGTGTGACTCGACATCCTGGCATTGCGGCACAAAGTAACCCAATGCGTAAAAGGTAGCAGGTGATGCGTACAGATGTTAGTCGATCAGTGAGTAGCGGCCAACACACGTGTCCCTGCTATTTACGCCTAAAAGGATAGATTAAGATTAAGAATCCTAATCCTATCCTGATGACAATTAAGAAAGCTGGAAATTTGGAGGAGATCAAGTCAAAACGTATCAGAAGAGAAGTTAAAGGCAAAAAAAAAGACTCTACAAATGATTGGGACGAGAAATTCTAATCCAATCCTGATTTCCAACGGAAGCTGGTTATCTGGAAGAACTCAAAGACTGGGGTGAACCCTGTTGATACCCAAATTTTGACTCAGCCTCCAATTTATTCCGAAATTAGCAAAAATATCTTTTTAGGGATTTACATGCACATCCGGGATGTTCGGACTCCTCGCGAACAACACCGACGGTATCTGAAAATTTCAGCAACAGTGAACGAGCAGCGATAAAGTGTTGAGGAACATTTACCTGTCTCAGAATTTGAAGCCGACGCACCGGTCAAGAAAATTTCCGACGGACGGCATTGAAATCACATCCGAAAAAGGCAGAATATCCGGGAACGAGCAAAATCCCGCATGTACAGTCAGAATTTTGTTGTCAGACGGAATATTGATAGTAAATCAGTTATCGAGAATCAGGTACAAAAATTAAATCCGCCCGATCTAGATCCGGGATTTAATTATGGATGAACGTCAATCCATTCGGTTTTCCCCGCAGATGACCAATAGTCTCGGAAATCAGTGAATGCGGACCCTATCCTCAAAGTCTGGCATTCCCAGTGGAGCAGATTTTCCGGAAGCTGAGCAGTCTAGAAGGTGCACCTACCGCTTCTCACTTTATTCACGACATCGGCCTCCGACTGTCAAGAATTCTCAGGAACGAGCAGAATCCCCCACAAGCATCCGAATTTCCATTTCTGAATGGAAAGTCGAAGACGTTCTTATTACAGAGAGGACAGTGTAAAAACTGAATCCGTCCGATCTAGATACGGGATTTAGTAGAGGGTAAATGATAATCCGTTCGGTTCTCCGTGCAGCTGACCAACAGTCTCGGAAATCAGTGAACGGATTTTGCACGGGTCTTATCTTTCAAATTTGGCATTCCCAGTGGAGTAGATTTTTTAGAAGCTGAGCAAACAAGAAGGTGCAACCCGCGCTTCTCTCTTTGTTTTAAGTAACGGGGCCGAATTTCAGGGATTTCCCGGGAAACGTCTGGTTCAAGCCCGGGACATTTTCTATATTCCTGATCCAACTCTACGATCACGAATATCAAATTTAAATTGTCAACGTCCAAGTTCGTCAAGGGGCCGGCCAAGCGCAAACAGAAGCTTCGGACCAAGATTCAGAACTCCGGGATACTTTTTCAATTTTTAGGATTTTTATTTAATTTTTATTTAATTTTTCAAAGTGGAAAATGTCAGATCCGACCCAAGAACCTTCCAAAAATATCTCAGCCAGCTCATGGGCCACGTGGCCGCCCATTGGGCCGAGGAGCCATAATGTCGCAACTATAGTTGCGACATTACTTGAATATAAATAGGGGCCAGCCCTCAACAAAAAGGACTCCACAAACTACTTCAACACTTGAAACCTCCAAATACTCCCAAAAATCCGATAACCCACAAACCCAAAACCTTCGGGTCCTTACCCTAATTTATTTTTCAACCGCATCTTTGCGAAGTATCCGAACCCCTGGATATTTTACATGGTAAATACAGTTTTGCTTCTATTATTCTTCGGAGACTCTTGATAGTCTTCTAATCTATTGTTTGGCATTAGTCGATCGGCCGCGTCCGACACTATGCCTTACTATATTTTAAAGAAGTTATCTTCAGAAGTTGTCTCCCGGAATTGTACAGATATAGCAATACAATTTGCTTTTATTTGTTAAATACTTGTCTTTACTGCTTTCAAACCCATATCTGTTAAAGAATTCGTTACTTTATGTCTTTCTTTTCGTTTGAATTCGCCACATGCTTGGCTATGCCGGCTCCGCTGTCACAAACGAGAAGAACATAAAAACGTCTTCGCCTTAAAATACTTGTCGTCTAGCTCGGAATATATCCAGCTCGGTTTATATATACGATATCTTAATTGTTATATATGTACTTGCCGTCTAGCTCGGAATATATCCAGCTCAGTTTATATATATGATATCTTATACCCCTGTCCATATATACATATTATAGCATATACATTCTATCTCTCTTCAGTGATTAACTTTTGCTTTCCCCAAAATACTTTCAAATAAAATTAAATTCCGGTATCCGTACTCTAGAGTGAAAGCTTGCAGTAGCTACTATACTCGGATTAAAGGAATGCCTTGTGACTCGGCCTCGTCCGAAGCACTCGATATTCTGAGGGATTTTTCACACTTAAGGAAATAATTCCCCTCCCCATTTTTTAAAACGCAGTCGAAGCTCTGTCCGACTGAAAAATAAGCAAAATACTTTTAAATGAAAAACCAATTCCTTTATCCGTACTCTGAAGTGAAAGCTTGCAGTAGCTATCAGACTCGGATTAAAAGAATGTCTTACAACTCGGATCCATCCAGAGCGTTTGACATTCTGTGGAATTTCTACTAAAAAAGCAAACGTTTTATAAAATTTCCTTTCACGGTCGAAGCTCTATCCGACCCAAAAATAAAAAAAATGTTTTTCACATTCGAAGCTCTGTCCGACTGAAAAACGTCAAAAACACTTTTAAAAACCAAAACCAAGTTCCTCAAATCTGTACTCTGAAGTAAAAGCTTGCAGTAGCTATCAGACTCGGATTAAAAGAATGCTTTATGACCCGAGTCATGCCGGATCGTTTAATATTCTTTGGAATTTCCCAAACAAAATAAATAAATAAAGAAAACAAATAAAATGTTTCAAAACCGGTCGAAGTTCTGTCTGACCGTAAAATACAAAATTACTTTTCAAATGGAGTCGGAATTCTGTTCGATTGTAGAAAACCATTTTCAACCGAAGTTCCGTCCGGCTCAAGTTAGATTCTCAAAATCGGTCGAAGTTCTATCCGACCGAAGAATACTAAATTGCTTTTCAAACGCAGTCGGAATTCCGTTCGACTGTAGAAAACCTTTTTCAGCCGAAGTTCCGTCCGGCTCAAATTTATTCCTAAAAACACAGTCGAAGTTCCGCCCGACTGTTGTAAATAAAACTATATTAACAAAATAAAATCGTTTTCCTAAACACAGTCGGAATTCTGTCTGACTGTAGAAAACCATTTTTTGCCGAAGTTCCGTCCGGCTCAAAAATAATTCCTTCTTATTAAATATCGTGCCGAAATCTATCCGTCAACAACTATTACCCATTTGTCATTTAAATTTCAATTCATTTCATTCATATCAGTAATAATTATACTTTTCTTTAGCAAAGAAAACAAATGATTTTGGATCCTAAAAAGATTTATTTTTGAAAATGAAAGTACTGAAAGAACGAGTGGGGTACCTAACACCTTCCCCATTCGTAATTTAATCCCCGAACTTCGAATTTCTGGTTTGCAGACACCTTTTAACAAATTTAAATTTAACATTTTCAATTAAATCAAATATTCTTTTCAATTACAATAACGGTGACTTGGCACACCGTAGTCCAATGCCGAGTGGCGACTCCGAAAATTCTAAATCGGCATACTCAGGCCGTCACCCATTTTTCAAACAAACCCTCTTTTCAAATAAAACCCAATAGCACGGATTCTCCCGTCCCGGAAAACGACTCCTCCCAAAGAGAGGGGACGAGGGAAGGACGGGAAAATTTCCCGGCGCGACAGCTGGCGACTCCGCTGGGGACTTCGAGGATTTCGGCTTGCGAAACCTTTCTCAAAAGTAAACCTTTTCCAGAATTTTGAAAACAATCAATTCTTGGCTTATTATTACTGATTGCATCGTCTTTGTTTCTTTTCAGGGAAATTACAGGACGCATTACTAAAATACCCAGGTTCTGCGCTGTTAAAAATTGCTGCGCTGAAACTATTTATCTATTTATCTTTTGCTTACTGATAAATTGCAAAAAGGATTTTCCCTCATTTCTCAAAAAAAAATCTTTACTTACATTTGCATAAGTACATTTTACATTCATCATTTGTATCATTTCCTGTTTTGGGTAGAAGTCATTACCGCCCAAAATGGACGAGTCCCTATCAACCTTTCGGGGGCCCAACAGTAAGCCGCGTGACCCTAAAAAGTCCGCCGTGGAAATGAAGCACTCCAACCAAATCACCGACTCTACGATGGTTTCCCTAACAGGGCCAGAGGTCTGAAGATTTGGGAGCCAGTAAACCTTATCAGCCAAACATATCCACATGCTGCATATAGTAAGCCAGTTATATAGTCAAAGTCAAAACCCTATTTACTGTTTTAGGGTAATCATATTCATTCTGAGGGGAATCCTTATATACATGCCTGTTAAATATCCAAAATTTCCAAAAAAAAAATACACCTTAGCGTCCTTAGGGATATTGGTAGAGATAAGACTATGGACTTGTCATTTTTCAAAAATCTCCTCACAAATTTATAAATCTGAGATCATCCTCCAGACTCCATGTCCGAGGCATGTCTCGAATTTTAAATTTAAAAGGAAGTCCATACGTCTCCAATCATCCCTAACGGTCCTCTTTTATGCATATATCTGCTTAATACTATAAATCGTCAGCGTCTTTAGAAATATTAGTCAGAAATAGATTACGGACTCAGTATTATCTCCCCAAAGATCTATAATTTAAGACCGTCCTCCAGACTCCATGTCCGAGGCGCGTCCTGAATTTGAAATCTCAAGGAAGTCCATAACATCTCCAATATTTCCAAAGATATTTCTTTGTATACTGATTCGAGCGTAGTGTTGCCATACAGGTACAAACACGGCTCATCTAGATTTTTCAAACCGAAAAATTACAAGATTCCTTGCTAGAGCAATGGCCGATGATCAGATTCCCCAAGAACTAGAGACCGTATCCATGGAGGAACATCTCCTCCTCTGCCGATCTCTAGAAAACCTACAGGTTATGATGGAAACCCTGAGAGCTCAGTGCCAGGCCCCATCCATTGCACATCCAATTGGGGCTGACCCGTTGTTTTTACAACTTTTGCCTCTCAATATTGGGGCAACATATGGTCCAGCGGCACCACAACCCGCTCCATTTCCGCCAACTGCTAATCCGATCTTATCAGTGGGGAACTCCCTACAGCCCCTCATAGCCGTTACTCTGCCAGTCCAACTGCAGAACATTCCCGGTCCTCCTATTCTCCCGTATGTCCAAGATGATCTCGAAAGCCACCTTGACGAGATCCCGACAAAATGGGAAGACACACCGCTACTTCTGAAAGTCCAGCAACTGGAGGATGCCTTCAAATCCCTCCGCGGACCCAATGCATACACTTCGACTAGCTTTGAGGATCTATGCTTTTATCCGGATATGGTCTTGCCATCCAAGTTCAAGATCCCTGATTTTTCTAAATATAATGGAACCGGGGAACCCATGACGCATCTACGTCTTTATGTCGGGGCACTCTGCGGATATCCCAATCCAGAAAAGCTGATGATGCATTTATTCCAGCACAGTTTAACCGGGGCCGCCGTACAATGGTTTGCCCACCTAGACCTCAAGCGCTTCCGTTCCTGGATAGATTTATCTCAGGAATTCGTGCGCCAATACCGACACAATGCAGAGATGGCCGTCGATCGTCTCTTTCTTATTCGTATGAAGCAGGAACCAGAGGAAACCTTCCGACGGTATGCCCTTAGGTGGAAAAGCAAGGTATCCCAAGTTGACCCTCCTCTTGCCGACGCAGAATATGTTCACTTGTTTGTGCAGACTTGCAAGGGAATGTATTATGAAAAATTCTGCACGTCCATTGGAAGATCATTCAATGAGATCATCCTACAGGGCGAAATGATAGAGGACGACATCAAGACCGGGAAGATCCTCGATCCTTATAGCAAAGCAGAGGATTCTTCAGCGTCATACGCCAAGAAGACTCTAAGTAAAAAGGCCAAAGAGCCTGAGGTATCGGTCCTCATGCCAGCTTCGAGGCCAAACAATCAAAATTCTTTCCAGCCAGGGTACCCAAGCTACCCACAACAACAGCAAACCTACTACAACCACAAAACGCGTATCAAAATACGCCCGTAGCATATCCAAATCAGCATTTTCAAGGCCGATGCAGCAGGGTCCATTTGCTAGTGACCCTCTACAAAATCTGTGGAGAGCCCGAAACTTTACTCCAATCAGCATTCCCATGACGGAAGTCTATCAGTGCCTTCTGGCATCTGGGCATCTGACGCCCATCCAGGCTCGACCACTGCCTGACCCTCTCCCACTTAACTTCAGAAAGGATTGGGAGTGCGCATATCATTCAAATCAGTTGGGTCATAACATGGAAAGGTGCCGAAGCCTGTGGCACAGAGTCCAGGATCGTATAGATGCAGGGGCCATTGATTTGGAGGACACTAAGACTCCTCCCAACACTACTACAAATCCACTCCCAAATCATCAAGGGATAAATGTCATATTCGGCGAAAGCCCTCAGGGAAGCCTGTCTCAGATACACGGCGAATCACGGATCGCCGCAACTAACCCTCTGGCATGTCATCAATCAAATCCAAATATCATCCGCCCCGCTCATCCAGGGGAGAAGGTCATTAATTGGATGACGAGTCCTATCTACAAAGCCCGCATGTTTTGGTAAAACGCGGCAACAGCAACAATGACTATTTTGTTGTCTTTCTTTTTTATGGAACTTATGTATCAATTTCCTATAAATTTACATGTTCCTACTTACTATTATCAAAGCAAGCTTTTGTACATGCAATCTGTTTAACTATCTTTGATTTAAGCAACGATGGCAAACCTATTGACAAAAACAAAATAACTTTTTGTTTCAGGAATCCTAAAATTCATCCTTTTCAAGAAGACGACCAAACAGTCCTAGCACATGAAGAGTACGACTTCAACACCGAATTGGACCTTGATCTGATGAGTATAGAAGTCGACGATGATGCTAGCGATGAGATACCGGAGGAAATCCGAGAGATGATAGAACAGTACGAGCAGAGAAAGACTCCCAACATCGAGGAAACGGAAACCATCAACTTGGGGACCGTAGAGATGCCCAGGGAAATCAAAATCGGTATCCACCTCAATAAGCATCAGAAATAAGAGCTCACGGCATTGCTCCGCGCTTATATGGACATTTTTGCCTGGTGTTATGAAGACATGCCAAGTCTCAATACTACGATTGTTGAACACCGTCTGCCTATAGATCCGTCTATCAGATCGGTCAAGCAAAAACTCAGGCGGCTCCGACCAGAATAGAGTCTGAAAATCAAAGAAGAGATCATAAAGCAGTTTGATGCTGGCTTTCTGCAAGTGGTTTAATACCCGCAATGGCTGACCAATATTGTCCCCGTGCCTAAGAAGGACGGGAAGGTACGTATGTGCATCGATTACCGGGATCTGAACAGATCTAGCCCGAAGGACAATTTCTCCTTACCTCACATTGACATTCTTGTGGACAATACAGCAGGCCACGAAATGTTCTCCTTCATGGACGGTTTTTCTGGATACAATCAGATCCGGATAGCCCCGGAGGACCAAGAAAAGACAGCCTTTCTTACTCCGTGGGGAGTTTTCTGTTATCAAGTTATGTCGTTCGGAATGAAAAATGCAGGCGCAACTTATCAGAAAGTGATGGTCATGCTCTTCCATGACATGATTCATAAGGAACTAGAGGTCTACGTAGATGACATGATTATCAAATCGAAGCATAAAGAGGAGCACTTGTGGAACCTCCGACGAGTGTTCGACCGTCTCCGCAAATACAAACTCAAGCTTAACCCAGCCAAGTG
>NMUG010008111.1:0-11781 GCA_002855965.1 Monotropa hypopitys | reverse complement strand
AAATGCTCATTCTATAAAATTAGTATGTTGGCTTGAGATGAAATTGTGGATACGTTGAGGTATTGTGGTAGTTGTCTTGGAGATGTCACCCTCTTTGGGCATAGAACATGGATATGTATACGTTGAGGTTTTATGAACAGTTCCTTGGAAGAGGCGCTCTCCTTGGACTTGAATTGATGGTGTTGTGAACACATTAGGATAACTTGGGTGATTGAGGATAGGTACGTTAGTATCGCACTCTAAATGTGAAATAATGTGTAAGGGGATCTCATTAAGTAAGAAGCCATGAAATGAGTATAATTAAATTTAACAAGTGCTTACTTGAGGATTCATCAATTAAGCTAGTAGTAGCTAATTATAATGTTTTCAATATATGTTATCCTGTTGTAATTATAATGATTTGTTAGTCATATGCTAGATGTTGTTATCTAACAAACTCTAGACTTCCTTGTCTGTTTTGTTTTGCCTTTTTCTTTGGCTTGGGAGTCCAGGTTGAGGAGGCTTGGGTGAGTTGGGTCCATTACAGTCAGCTTAGAGCAAAATAGCTTTGTTCATAGGATGCTGGAGCTTATCTAGCAGGTGGTTTGGTATTCAGGCTTTTAGGTAGCCTTGTTGGCTATTGAGGGGCATTGCTAGCCCACTTGTATTTTGGTACTTCTTTCTAGTAATAGTGTAGTAGTACCTTGTGGTTTTGCTTACCTTTGTTTTCTTTGAGGAACTGTAATTGTGAAGCAATTGTGTTTGTTTAGCCTTCCGCTGTAGTTGAATAGTCAATTCATGTGATTATAGCATTTGGAGATTTTAATTGGCAAAGCACTTTATTTAGTTAGTTTTATGCTAATTGAGGTTATCTTGAGGTTTCTTTTAATTGGGAAATCAGAATTTAGTATTTTAGGCTTTTAGTAACGCATTCGGTCAATATTTCGTTTTTAAATAATGGATTATTGGGTCGGGTCGTTACACATTGCTTTCCTAGTAATACAATGATCTCATTCTGATCAAGCATCTGTGCTAATCTGCTTTCCCGGTAAAACACTGCTTGATTCCCGGTAGAATGTAACCTAAAGCCTAATCAAGCCTTAGTTGCTTCTTCTTTCCCCGTAGAATACAGTTGTTTTTTTAGTAATTCATGTGTTAAAAAGCCTGTCCAAAACCTATCCTCCTATATTCTGTCTCTATCTTCTTTTCTGTTCTATTCTCTACTTCTGAAATCAAAATCTCAGATCTTCAAACCTTGAGTGTGTGAAGGACAATGATCCTCACACTTGGCTAGCCAAGCTTGAAGCTCATTCCAAGCATTTTGGACATTGTGCCTTTGGCTAAGCTTGCTTGTAGATATCATCCAAGCACAGAATAGATTGAAATGGCATTACAGATCTTGAAAGTGGCAGTTCAAATATCTGTAGTGAAGGAATTATGCAAGGATTTGAAGTGGCAGTTCACATCCAAGCAAAATCAGATTAAAAAAATTCTCTACTCTTCTCCATTTCTTTCTAATCTGTTCTCATCTTTTTCTCTAATCTCTTCTATTTTCTCTTCTGATCTATTCTTTCTTGATCTCTTCTTTTCTATATCAAAATTGAAATTGGCATTACAAAGCTTTGAAGTGACAGTTCAGAGTTATATGATGAAGGAATTGTGTTGTGTCATGGTGTGACAGGCTATGGTATTGCTAGTTCAGTGAAGTTATCAAGCAGGATATGGTTCTGGCTCATCCTCATTGAGGGGGAATAAACTTCAAGTGAAGAAAAAGTGACAACAAAGTGTGTCCAAATTGCAAAATGTTTACAAGTCAAATGAAGAAAGGAGCAATAGCAAGAGACTGCCTCCTCAAGTTGCAACATAGTTTCAAAGAACAACAACATTGTAGATTGCACTTTATTTTCTGGAAAAGAAGTTCTATTTTCTAGTAAAATGCAGTTAAATAGCAAGCTTGTTCAGTAGATGATCTCATTTTCTGGTAGAAGGCCATTGTTCTTCCGGTAATGCATGAGCATTCAAGCTTCCATGCCAATGCACTCATCTCAGATGGAGTGTCCAAGCATAGCCTAAGTGAGCAAACCTTCAAAACTCAACAACATACAGCATCAGTGAAGACCTATGTATTCACGATATAACAAGTCTCTATTACCAGGAAACCAAGAGTAATCAGCAGCAGCTACAGTGCAGGTCATCAACTGATGTGTCCATGTGTTTAGATGTGGTTCAAGACAATGTTTTATCATGGAATTGTATCATATTGTATCATGTCTAATGTTGGTGTATTACTCCTATAAATAGGAGGCACCTCTGGTTCATTTGTATTCTGAAATCATTCAATAAAGTTGAGAGAAGTTTCTTCAATACATTGTTGTTTTGAGAGTCTCTAGTGAAGTTCTTCTTCTGGTAAAGTAGCCCTGCTTTACCAGTAAACCATGAATAAAAGATCCATTGAAATATCTTTGTTAGATATGATATACAACAGATTAGATTACTTTTTTTGGTAGCCGAATCTTGGCTTTCAGGGGACGGATCCATCACCAAAGTCAGGCGCTCATTTAGGCCCTGAGGATCCCCCAGTGCCCCGACCCGTCGGACTTATGGACCTTCGGCAAGTACCCTTCGGTAGAACATTACATACATCCCAGAGCAGTGATCCAGGGCTTGTCAAATAAATGACCAATAACCTTTGGCTACCACGCCGATCAGCAGAGCATCAGTGCAGTCCTTGTGGCAAGGATGCGGCTCCCAGCCGACCGGCTCTCTAGCGGAGGGTCCACCCTTTGGCAATAACCCAGCACGGAGCGCCTCGTACATCTACTCATAAATCCCCCATCCATACGATCAACCCAGCCCACCGATAGCACCGACCCATTTGGCCCACCACGTGCACCATTCGAGCCCAGTGTCGCACGGGGGAGCCCACGACGCGCGGTTTACGCGCCAACCTTGAGCCCCAAGTCAACTTTCCTCTATAAATACCCCACAGGGGGTAATGTTCAGGGGACCTGATTTCCGACAAGAACTATCCGGCCTCGCTATCCTTTGTCTTCTTCCTCAAAAATAGACTAACTTAAGCATCGGAGGCCCCGTCGGTCACAACCGATCTACAGGCACTAACCTTTGTTTTACAGGAGCCAAACAGGAGTACCCCTTTTTTTCTTTGCAGGGACCCACACAAGCTTCCGGATCGAGCTCCGACTGAGTGCCTCAGACTTCCAACCGACGACCCGTGACCCGAAGGACCAGCCGTCGGAAAGGTCCAAGAAGGAAAACAGCCACCACAATTGGCGACTCCGCTGGAGAAAAGCACACCCCAACTTTGGTGGTAGCCTAACACCTGCTTCTCAATCCAGACTCCTCCAAACCTCCCTCCATGGAAGGCAGAAATACCACACCGGCAAACTCGAAAATCTTCCCCCCTCGTACCCCCTCAGCCTTAGTAACATGTCTCTCTAGGGCTCTTTGCCTCTCCCTCCGGATTGACGCCAGAGCTCAACTCGACCTATGCGGTGGCCATAGACTGGATGCTTAAAGAGAAGGATGCAGAGATTGCCTATCTCAAAGACCAGGTGTACAGAATAGCCGGTGTTGCGGATTCAGCCTCACGGTCCTCCGTGTAGAGGCGGCACAGGCGCCGTTCGAAGGAAGACCGAGAGTGCAAAGGAAAGAAGATGGTCGAGAGCCAGGCCTACCGGATTACTCAACCAGAGGAAGATGACAGGCGATGCCCCAGACGTTGCAAATCCCACTCCAGTGGACGGTCTTTAGGGACATCATCCGTCCCACTATACATATACGAATGGGGGAATTCGTTGAGGTCCACCCGCATGACCTCCATGACCTCCTACCGGGGCTAGAGGAGCCTGGCCACCCAAGGGAGAGGCCCTACCACCATCACAGGGGGAGGAGAGGCACCGTCATCACTCTCCGGCATCAGACGACAACAGGAGGGAGCATCGGCGCCACCGAGGGAACCACCATACTGACTGTCCCATTGGGCAGGCCCTTCATATTGTTGATGCTCGTTTAGAGCAGCTCAGTCTCTCTCTCTTTTCCCGAGCTAATGATTCGGCCACCCTCCCTTCCGGCACCAGTCTGTCGAAGTTTGTGAGGTACGATCCAAAGCCTGATGCCTACACCCACCTCATCTACTTCTGCCAGATCGTGGCACTTTACTCCTCGAGTGATGTCGTACTATGCAAGGTCTTTCCAACGAGCCTTGGCACCCAGGGCTCACTCTAGTTCAACAAGCTCTTGCCCCAGTCTGTCCGGAGCTTCCGAGATCTAGAGCGGGCCTTCTTAGCCTGCTTCGTCACCAACGGCAAGCTAAAGAAAGAGGTTGACTCCCTAATCAGCCTCAGAAAATGTCCAGACGAGATGCTTCGGCAATATGCCGACCGTTACTGGGAGCTCTACAATGACATCTAGAACTACGACTGGGGAATCGCCACCTCCTCATTCAAGCTGGGCTTAGAGTCTGAGAGTCCCATGCTCTGGGAGCTTATGCTCCATCTTGCGGAGAACATAGATGACCTTATGCAGACGATAAAAACATTTGCCAGCTGGAGGATCTCCTGGCCGAGCGTGCCTCCGTCGAGCCCCATCAATCCAAGCCTTCCCCCGCCCATCACAACCAGAGGAAGGTTAATGTTGTGAAGACGGGGGAGAGAAGAGTACCAAAATCAGAGGACTACGTGGCGGAAACAATAGTCTTCACGGAGCCAATCTACATTGTCTTCTGGCAGATCAGAGATGAGCCCTTCTATAGGGAGACGGACCATAAGATCAGGGACATGCACCCCAACGGAAGGGCCTACTGCACCTACCATAGGGAGAAAGGCCACTTCACAACAGCCTGTCTCTCCTTCAAAGCTTACTTAGAGCACCTTGTCCAACAGGGTCACCTTGAAATATGGATTGACAGACATAGGACTTCGGCTGCCAGACCCAACGCTGCTCAGGTGCTTCAGACCGATGAGAATGTCCTCGTCATCCCGTAACCTACCCTGTGCTCCGACAGCTTCTTGCCAAAACAACCAACGGGTTTTCCCAGACTCAATTTCGTATCTCTTTTACTTCGGCAATGAATGAAATATATGTCTCTTTGTATTTTTCTATTTGTATTGTGCCTTTCATGTCCCTCGCATGTCTTCACACCATGGCTCTGGATTATGATGTCCGTCCACCCTATGGATCTGAACTATGATGTTCATCCATCTTTCAAGACTGATTGTCTGGATTATAATGTTCGGGTCACTGCAATGAAGATTGTGGCTCCAGATTATGATGTCCGTCCACCCTATAGATCTGGATTATGATGTCCATCTATCTTTCAAGACCAATTGACTGGATTATGATGTCCGGGTCACTGCAATAAAGATCGTGGCTCCGGATTATGATGTCCGTCCATTTTGTGGCCCCGGATTATGATGTACGTCCACCCTATGGCTCTGGATTATGATGTCCATCCATCTTTATGGCTTCGTATTATGATATTCGTCCATCCCGTGGCTCCATATTATGATGTTCGTCTACCTTATGGCTCTAGATTATGATATACATCCATCTCTATGGCTCCGGATTATGATGTCCATCTATATCGTGGCTCCAGATTATGATGTCTGTCTATCCTATGGCTCTGGATTATGATTTCCATCCATCTCTATGGCTCCAAATTATGATGAACGTCCATCCCGTGGCCCCGAATTATGATGTCTGTCTACCTCATGGCTCTGGATTATGATGTTCATACATATTTCAAGACCGACCGTCTGGATTATGATGTCCGGGTCATTGCAATAAAGACAGTGGCTCCAGATTATAATGTCCGTCCACCCCATGGCTTTGGACTATGATGTCCAGCCATCTTTCAAGACCGACCGTCTGGATTATGATGTCCGGGTCGCTGCAATGAAGAACGTGGCTCCGAATTATGATGTCCATCCACCATATGGCTCTGGATTATGATGTCCATCCATCTTTCAAGACTGGCCGTCTAGATTATGATGTCTGGGTCATTGCAATGAAGACCATGGCTTCGGATTATGATGTATGTTCACCCTATGGCTCTGGATTATGATGTTCATCCATCTTTCAAGACCAACCGTCTGGATTATGATGTCCGGGTCACTGCAATGAAGACCGTGGCTCCGGTAGGAGTATATTTAGGCTTTGATTATAACCTGCCGTCCATTACCTCATAAGCCCGGTGCCTCTGTCCCTCATCATGGGACTATCTATTCATATGTCCGACACAATCCGGACCTCTGTCCCTCGTCATAGGGCTATATTATATGTCCGACATCATCCGAACCTCTCTCCCTCATCATGGGACTATCTATTTATATATCTGACACAATCCGGACCTCTGTCCCTCATCATGGGGCTCTGTTATATGTCTGGCATCATCCAGACCTCTCTCCCTCATTATAGGACCGTCTATCATATGTCCGACGTCCTCCAGACCTACCTACCTCACCACATGTCCTGTTTTAATCCGAATTCCTCTAGATCTTAAATGCTAACAGAGCCATCTCATTATGAACGGACTCCTCAGCTTCCATACCTTCGGGTTTCTATCAAATCAACTAGGGATTCATTTCAGTCTAGCACCCTTCGAACGAGGAAAGGTAACTCTAAAAAAACTGAGACTTTTTTTATTAACAGAATTATATTCACAGAATAATGCAGCCAAAAGCTTGGCGCCTACAAAAGGAGCCATGCTATAAGTGCTCCGGTAGAAGAGCCCCCAACAATCAATCCGAGGGCTCCCTATCTAGCAATACTAAAGGAGCAATTTCAAACTCCATTATGGATGCCTCAGCCCGGAGGGGCGAATCCCCAATCACTCCTGCGGTATCAAGTGCCGGTTGCCAAACTTCTTTGTAAGCTCCCCTATAACCGATCTCATATGCTTCGGGGTAGAGGTCGTTCACTTGCCACTGATAATTGACTTCATCATCGTTATACCCCTCCGAATAAGCCTTGGCGTCTACATCATCAACGGATTTCTGGAGCCTTTCTTCAAAGCCCTCCTGCGATTGCCGGAGGCTGTCCTCGGCTACCACGAGCTTCTCTTTCAAACTATCCCTCTCCGCCAACACCTCTTCAAGCTGTCGGAGTAGCAGATCCTTTTGGGCTGTTACAAGCTCGAGGTCAACCTTTGCCCCCAGGGCCCGACCTTCCTAATCGAAGGACCTTTTGAGCGATGCATGGGTAGCCTTATACAACCCAGAGAAACCTTGACAAGCCTATATAGGACGAAAGCATCCATAAGTAAGCAAACAACAAACCCCACTAGCATGAGAATATCTGGTACTTTTATGAGGTGCACTCTGACCTGATCATACATCTCTACCACCCCAGTCGGGAGGGTCCTCATATCAGCTGGCAGTTGGAGTGCCTGGAGCAGCAGATGGGTGATTGTCAGATCAGCATCCACACTATCTGACCTCAAAACAGGCAGCCCAGAATATTTCATGAACTTGGGAGCCCAGAGTTCAGATGCGTGCGGGATTTTCAGACGAGTAAGTGGAGTCCTAACGGCGTCAAATCTGATCCCCTCTAGCACCTCTTCAAATTCAATGGACTCCTCCTTCACCTCAGGTAATTCCAAAGGAGTTCCACCAATCAGAATACTTGTAGGAGCTTCCTCTGGCACAACAGCAGGTGAAGCATCCCTTCCAAGGCCTTTAGCGCCCCCTCTGACGGGCGATGAAGGCCCCTCCACGAAGTATTGGAAGAGGCCAGGTCTCTTCTGCGGAGGTTCGTGCCTATGAGGAACCACAACCGCTTTTCTCTTTCCCTGGGATTTCTGGTCTTCTAGGAAGCTTCAGTATGTCGGCTCATACCCCAACAGAGAGGGAGCATCTCTTCCCCCGCATCTCATTAATGCGGTGATCCGTTCATTCGAAACATCTTTTCTTAGGGACTTTGAAATCTTGGGGACATCTGCACAAGAAATGAAGGTTTTTAGAAAGAACAGGGACTCCTAAGCATTTGGGAGTAGGATAAGATAGGGCCTCCAACCTGGATCGCCTGGCATCGTAGGAAATGGGTTCAGTCGCTCTTCCCTTGACGCAAAATTGTATTCCCTGAAAAGCTAAATGTAGGTATCTTCCCACCTCTCCGAGTCCGGTAGCCTCAAGATGACATCTTTATAGGGCTTGCGAGTAGTAAGAAAATATCTCCCAGATGTCTTATTGCACGAAAGAGAAAACATCCCCATAAGATCTGCCACATAGAAATCCAGATTGTCCCTCGTACATAGTGCCTGTACGGAGCAGATGATTTGATAACTATTGATTGACAGTTGGCAAGGAGTCAGCATGAATGAGCATAGAAAGTACCGAAGGTGACAGTCCAGAGGGAGTGTCACCCCTCCTTCGGTGATCGCCATTAAAGGGATGTTTATTTGCTCATCTGCATAAGAAATCTCCGATCCCACCTCGGCAAGGGAGATAGATGACGATATCTTGTACCGACGGTAGAATTCGTCAATCTGGGCAAGCCCGTCGCGAAAATAACGCAAATAAGGACAGGGACGACTCCCTTGAGTCCTCAATGCCCGTCCTCCAAAGGCAAGTCTTGCGCGTGCATCCCTCATAAATCCTATGTGGGTGGACCCTTCCTCGTCTGAGAAATGGCGAACAATGTTGGACCTTCTGTGGGGCGGTGGTAGTACCGGATCAGCGCAAAGTGGGGCTCGGACAATAGAATCAGTAATTCTGGAGGCAGCCCCGACTGACGAGTCGTCAAAGCTCAACCTGAATGTTGAGTCAGAATCATCATTTGAGCTTGTCAAAGAACTCAGAAGAACTATCTCTACTATGATGACCCAACTAGCACCTGAACTGGAGGATCTAATTCTGGTGGGCCTTCCATTGGACACCCCAGCCCAATCCCAAGGTGATCCATATGAGGTATGTTGAGCTCACGATGTGACTGGTCGAAAGTGTCATGGACCACGGACTCTATGAAAGAGTGTATCTGATCCCCCTTCCTCAATTTGATTTGCTTCTGCCAGAACGTTTACAGACTTTTCAAACGTCCTAGAGTCCTCTCCCCCTAATGCATTCCCCGACTTGTAATTTTCCTCCCAATAAAGTATACATTTACCTTTGTCCTCCTTCCTGATATTGTCAGTCTTGAGAAAACTGCCCAGCGACTTGTGCAGGATGAGCTTCCCCATTTGACACTAGAGCTTGCCTCCCCGACATGAACTTCGTAGATCTTATGCCCCGTATCCAAGTCAATGGTTTTATCAATCTCCCTTGCCTCCGTCGCAATGAGGAGCCTAGCTCTGGTGTAGCTAGTTTCTCTGATCGTTTCTTCATCTGGTTTGATAATAGAACCCCATATCTGAGCAATTTTGGAGAAGGTGGATATATTCCAGGCAAGAATGAGAAAGGACCACATAAACCAAACACCAATGAGTCGGCCTAACCGGCCCTACCACGCCGAAGGGTCCACATTGCGACCGAAGCATGGCCCCCGGAATGCACCCTTCGGCGCCACCCCGACTCCTTACCGAGCGGACCGGATCATCCGGAAGGCTTCCCTCCTATCCCTGTCATGGGGAATTCACCATAATACCCCGTACGTACGACGTAACCCGATCCGCCAAGCCGTCCAGGCCCAACTTGAGGCCCGTGATGAACGTCCCACTCACCATTCGTGAGCCCCAAGCCAACATTTCCTTATAAATACCCCCTCTGGGTACTGTTCACGGGATCCTGATCCAATCTTTGATCCCCAACCGCTTACCGTCCGGCCTCCTCCGTTTTGTGCTTTCACTACTTCTCCAGACGATTCTAACTTAAGCATCGGAGGCCCCGTTGGTTAAAACCCCACCGACGGGCACTCACCCTTGTGTTGCAGGAGCCAAGTAGGAGGATCCCCTTTTACTCGTTTGCAGGGACCACTCTAACCTCCGGTCAAACCGACCCCCAGTGTCCGAAGGCCAAGCAGTTTGAGAGTAGCCTCCGGCAGAATCAGGTCACCACAATTGGCGTTCACGGTGGGACGTTAGCACCAGTATCTGTGGAAATCAGCCGACTGACCCTTTCTCTCTAACTGCTCTCATGGAAGACGGACACAACACACCAGGAGTCCAGGACCCTACTCTCCCCATCGATCCTGTTCTCCCCCACTCGCAGCATGTCTCTATGGGGCTTTTTTCTTCCCCGACCGGTCTTACACCGGAGCTCGGTTCGGCCTATGCGGCGGCCGTGGACCGGATGCTGAAGGAGAGAGACGCGGAGATTGCCAAGCTTCGTGACCAGGTCGCACGGGCCACCAATGCCGCCGATTCAGCCTCACGCTCCTCCGGACAGCAGCGCCGCCGGCGCAAATCAAGGGAGGACAGGGAGCACAAAGGAAAAGGAGTGGCCGACGGACAAGAGCGGGCGGCAGACCACTCGGACGACAACGACAGTCGCCCAAAGCGCCATGAGTCTGTCCCCCTTTACATTTATGAAGGAGGGGAATTTGTTGAGGTCCAGCCGCAGGATTTCTGGCCAGAAACGGAGGATTCCGCTCATCAGAGGGAGAAGCGCCATCGGGATCGGGAAGAAAGGCATCGTCACCGCTCTCCGACATCAGACGACGACCGAAGGGAGCATCGGTGCCACCGAAGGGACCACCAAGCCGGGCATCCCTCTGGGCAAGCCCTTCAGGCTGTCGATGCTCGCCTGGAGCAGCTCAGTCTCTCTCCCTTCTCTCGAACCATCGACTCAGCCGTCCTCCCCCTGGCTTCAGCTTGCCCAAATTTACCAGGTACGACCCAAAAACCGACACCTACACCCACCTCATTTACTACCGGCAGATAATGGCGCTCTACTCCTCAAGCGATGCCGTCCTGTGCAAGGTCTTTCCTACAAGCCTGGGCACCTTGGGCTCACTATGGTTCAACAAACTCCCCTCCCGGTCAATCCGGAGCTTCAGAGATTTGGAGAGGACCTTCCTTGCCCGCTTTGTCACGAGCGGCAAGCAGAAAAAAGAGGTCGACTCTCTGATCAGCCTCCGGAAACGACCGGATGAGACTCTCTGGCAATATGCCGACCGCTACTGGGAGCTGTACAATGAAATCCAGAACTGTGACCAGGGAATCGCCACGTCCTCCTTCAAGCTGGGCCTAGAGTCTGAAAGCCCTATGCTCCGGGAGCTCATGCTCCGGGAGCTCATGCTCCACCCTCCGGAGAACATGGACGATCTGATGCAGACGATTGACAAATTCTGTCAATTGGAGGATTTGTTGGCCGAGCGTGCCTTTGTCCAGCCCCCACAGGTCCGGCCTGCCCCCGCTCAGCACAACCGGAGGCAGGTCAACATGGTAAAAACAGGCGACAAAAGAGCTCCGAAGCCGGAGGACTACGTGGCGGAGACCACAATTTTCACAGAACCAATCTATATCGTCCTCCGGCAGATCAGGGACGAACCGTTCTTCAGGGAGCCAGATCACAAGCTGGGAGAGAGGCATCCCAATCTGAAGGCCTACTGCACCTACCACCGGGAAAAGGGGCATTATACCACGTCCTGCCTCCCCTTCAAAGCATACATGGAGCACCTTGTCCGACAGGGTCATCTCGACAAATGGGTCGACCGGCGCAGGGCATCGGCCGCCAGACCTAATGCATGCCAAGGAAACCAGAGAGAGGAGGATGTCCCAATCATACCATGATCCGGCCAAGCACCAAAACGATCCCCCACACTGTAAAATTTGTCAATTATTTGTTTAATCAATGAAATGCCCATCATTGTCTTCCCTTCTTTGTGTTCTTCATTGCTTCCACAGGACTG
>NMUG010008110.1:0-11782 GCA_002855965.1 Monotropa hypopitys | reverse complement strand
TAAGAGTTAGTGATGAATCTGTGAATGTATATTTTTATAAATATCATTGGGACTCAATTAAGAACTTAATTAAGATTTGATTAAGGCCTTAATTAGGATTTGATTAGCTTAAATCTAGGGATTTGATTAGAGTAGATTTATTTTATTTCCTTATTTTGGCCCAAGTTTGGCTATTTATTCACTCTTTGTAATTCCATTAAGGATATGAAATACAAGTTATTTTCTTTTGGTTTCTATCATGGTATCAGAGCCTAACCTTTGTCAACCTCTGCTCCTGTAGACCTCTGCCTCTGTCTCTGAAAACCCAGTCAGTCGATCTCTCCTCCTTTCCTCTCTGAACTTCAGACAAATGTTAGTCTCTCTCTCTCTCTCTCTCTCTCTCCCCTCTCTCAGAAAACCCTAAACCTCTATTCCAGACCACCACGAGTCACCACCACCATTGTCGCCAGTCTCCCTCACAGACTCGACCACCAGCAACCCTCGTCGACATCCGACGACACTCGTCTAGCCTTCGCCAGGATACGACGACCCGCGATCAGTCCGAACTCCGTCCATCTAGATCCCCAGATCCGGCGACCTTCGACGACCCTCGCCGAACTCCAGCAGACCTCCGACGACCCTCGTCGGTAATCGGCGACACCCGTCCAGCCTTCGTGAGGCTCCGGCGATCCCCGAACAGTTCGTTTTCCCCCAGATCCACCATCATCCAGACCCAGATCTGCCAACGTCGCCTCCGCCTTCACTCCGGCGCCACATCAGCAATCCGACAACCCTCCTCCGGTCGCTCACCGCCTTCTCCGGTCACCAACAATCCAGATCCAGATATGCTGCCACCGCGAGTCCTCTCTGCCTGCATCGTCGACCGTTGCTAGGCGTTTCTTGGCCTCGCCGGTTGTCGCCAACCCTGTATTGGCCATCGCCATTCGTCGCTGACTCTTGCCAGCCCCTCGCCTGATCTTCCCGGACGTGGCCGGACTTCGCCACAGCTTGTTTCAGTCCTTGCTGCCTCAGATCTGCTCTCACAGCCTCTTACACTACCTCTCTGACATCGCCAGACCTCTGCCGGCCTCTCTGACATCTGTCCAACCTCCAAAAACACTCAGATCTAAAGCCGAGTAGCATTCTGTCTCAGTTCCAGTGATACCCAGTAGCTTTCCGTCTTCGCCAGATCACCTTGAAGACTCGCCGGACCTCTCTGTACTTCGGCGACCCTCAGGCTTTCTTCAAAAAACCTCAGACTTGCTCTGGTGGCTGTTATTTTGGTTTTCCAGCCAAAAGACTTCTCCAGCAACCTCTAGTGACCTTCATCGGTCTTCTCCGCTTTCAGTCTTAATGGCAGCACTTTAGAAGGATTCATTACAAGTTTCTATGACCACTACTCAATCCGGCTTGCATAGTTCCTATACCACCGGTACCTTACCCTCCACTTGGATTTTTGATTCTGGCTCCTCCCACCATATGACTTCTAATTTGTCTCTCCTTAGTAACTGTATTTCTCCTGCTTCTCCAATTAGTATTGCCACTGCAAATGGTTCCCATATGAATGCTGTTTCTATTGGCTCCGTTCTTCCTTCCTCTAACTCCTTCCTGTCTATCTCAAATGTGTTCTATGTTCCTCAATTATCTTTAAGTCTTCTCTCTATTAGTCAACTGTTTGATTTTGGATTTGATGTCTTGTTCTCCTCTTCTGATTGTGTTGTGCAGGATCGGGTGTCCAAGAAACAGATTGAGACTGGGCGTAGAGTCAGTGATCTCTACATCTTGGAAAGCTTACATGTTTCTATCGAATCCACCTCCACGACCATGTCATCCTTTTTTTTAGATTGTAATTCCTCCCATTTTTACCTTTGGCATTCTCGGTTAGGCCATTTTCCAATGAGCGTCTAAAGCTTTTAACTAATTTCGGTCTTTTGGGCAACATTTCTGTTAGTGACATTTCTGAGTGCAGTGGTTGTAAATTAGCAAAAATGTATGCATTACCTTTCAAAAGGAGTACCTCAGTCTCTACCTCTCCTTTTCAGATTGTTCATACCGATCTTTGGGGCCCATCCCTGGTTGCCACTAAAGGTGGTTCTGTTTACTATGTCTCCTTTGTTGATGACTACAGTAGGTACTCATGGGTTTACTTGATGACGCACAAGTATGAGTTCTTTCAAATTTATCATACCTTCCATGCCATGGTTCAAACCCAATTTTCCACCTCTATTAAAATTCTTCGTTCAAATTTGGATGGGAAATATTCTCTCTCTGAGTTAGCTACATTTTTAGATTCACATGGGACTATTCATCAATTGTCTTGTACTGACACTCCCGCCCAGAATGATAGAGCTGAAAGAAAACATCGTCATATTCTTGATACTGCTCGGTCTCTACTATTGTCATCTTCTGTCCCGCCTGTTTTCTGGGGAGAAGTTGTCCTCACTGCAGCCTATCTTCTGAATCGGATGCCCACTCCTCTACTTTCTGGTAGTTCCTCTTATGAACAGCTCTATGGTCAGATTCCTAACTACTCTCTCATCTGAGTATTTGGTTCTACTTGTTTTGTCCTTCCTAAGAAAGACCGCACTAAACTCAGTGCCCGTTGTGCCTTATGTGTCTTTTTGGGGTATGGTATTACGCAAAAAGGCTACCGATGTTATGATCATGTGACCAAAAAGCTATATGTATCTCGACATGTCATCTTTTTAGAGCGTCTCCCGTACTTCACTCTTACTCCCAAAACTACACCCGTCGCCAAAGATGATTTAATTCGTATTGATCCGTTACCTATAGAGGTGCCTACAACAGAATATACCTCTACCCTTGAGGTGTCTGATATTTCTACAGCTCCCTCAGTCTCTCCTCATCTTGCTCCGATCACCCCTTTCCCCCAGGTCTACACCCGTCATCTGACTTCTTAGCCTGCTCCCCAATCTGTCTCAGAGGATCCCGATCCGCCTGCTCACCGGTATCCCACTCGTGAAAATCGCCACCCTCCTGTAAGATATGGCTTTACTAATATTTGTTTCTCGTCCTCTTATCAATCTTTCCTTTCTCAGATTCACACGTATTTTGAGCCTAGATCCTATAAAGAAGCTTGTAATGATCCCAATTGGGTGGTTGCCATGCAAGATGAGCTCGCTGCTCTTGCTCAGAATCAGACTTGGAAATTAGTTCCGCTGCCCACTGGTAAGAATCTTATTGGTTGCAAATGGATCTACAAGGTCAAGAATCACTCTGATGGTTCTTTAGAGCGGTATAAAGCCCGATTAGTTGCTAAAGGGTTTTCTCAGGAGTATGGAATTGATTATGAAGAGACCTTTGCTCCCGTTGCCAAAATGACCACTGTTCGCATCTTAATCTCTGTTGTTGTTGTGAACCAGTGGCCTCTTTATCAATTGGATGTAAAGAATGTTTTTCTCAATGGATATCTCTCTAAAGAGATTTATATGAGACCTCCTCTTGGCTTCTCTCATCCCTATGGTGTTGTTTGCTGCTTGCGTCGTGCTCTCTATAGTTTGAAACAATCCCCTCGTGCTTGGTATGCGAGATTTCAGGATGTTGCTCTCCGAATTGGCTTTCAGCCCAGTATGCATGATTCTGCTCTTTCTTTGTCGCACGTCTCGTGGTCTGGTTCTTCTCTTATTATATGTTGATGACATGATCATCACTGGTTCTGACTCAGCTGCTATCTATGAAGCACGGATTCGGATACGAGATACGGATACGATACGATACGGATACGCGGATACGTCTTTTTTTAAAAAGTAGGATACGATATGTTGGGGATACGTTGAATAAAAAAATAAATAAAAACAAAATTTCATAGACATTTAAAGTTAATCATGACACAAGTTCACCATTCATAATCATATGTCAAGCAAAAAAAAGTTTTGTTTAACATCATCATCATCAAAAATCAAAACATTGACATTCTCCATCATCATATGAGTCATTATAATTTTTTAGGACAATTGTTTTCATTTTATGCATCCGAAGACAAGTGAGAAGCCAGCAAAAAATAGATTGCCAGAAATTATTTTCATTAACACTCATTTGCACAGTTCACACATGGATACATACTTCAGATAAGTGACTTGTACACCACTATCCATTGTGTGCGAACTGAAAACCTTGCTTTCCTACTGTCACGACCCATCCCATTTCCGAGATGAATCCATGACCGACCAACGAGCAAGCTCGCAAAGGCCTAAGATAAGAGAGTTGAGGAATCCATACAATAATATTAAAGTGCGGAAGCGAGTGAACAATCCAGAACAGTGCATGATTTTCATTAATTACTTGATTACAAAAGAGTAGGCTCGAGGGCCTTCACATCAAAAGAGAGATAAAATGGTAAGACAACTAAGCTGCTCCAAGCTACTCCTCAAAATGACCTGAAAAGGGTTTTAAAGAACGCATAAGTCAAAGGTAGAGTGAATCAATATATAGCATTTCACAAGTTTCATGGATTTGCAGTACTCAATCGTAAAACAGTTCTATAAGGTAATCTTGGTATGATTTCTGTGTTGTATCTTTTGATTTTCAACTGTCCTCTCCAGGGACTAAAACGTGCCCTAGAGGTATCACCGGGAATCTGACACGTGCCCCAGTGGCATCACCGGGGAACTCATACCTGCCCTAGTGGCATCACTCTTCATCGAGTGGCATCAGCGTCTTTGTGCTTTAGGATCCTGCCCGTAGACTTTTCATCTGCCCGTAGGCTGCTCAAGCATTTATTGTACACCTGTGCCATCTTCAGTATGATAGTTGTGCCTTTTTGGCCGTATGATCATGTTGTTCTGTTTCATTGCCATTTCAGTTATATATTCTGTCGTTCGAAATCGACCGTTTAATCTATGTGGAAGAAAGAGTAGGTGCTTCATTCCGTTTTCTCAAATAAGTAACAATTCAATGATTTTCATAAAGACATTTGTAAAGGAAATGAGCAATTTAGAAAAGTACGAGTAAACATGATATATAGAGATTCACCTGAAGGTGGTAAGGTTTTCTTGACTTGACTACTAAGGCGGTGTTGGACTTGAATCTGCCAAAACATAAGATTAATCAATTTCTGACCGACTGTTCTGCCGGACCGAGCTGATAGTCGGAGCTCAGCTTCTGGCCGAAGGCCTAAGTGGCCGGGGGTCTGGGCTTTCCATCGAACAGTGCTCAGACGAGAGTCCACTGATGGTTTTTCAACCGGAGGGCTACTGGTCCGAAGGGTTCTCTGCCGAGCTGCCGAAGGAACAGACAACTCTGCAGTGCGGGACAAGGGCTTCGGGTGCTAGGACTGGTCGAAAATATTGCTAAGGCATTCATAGGGTCTCAGGGCTAACTGCCCGAACTACTGGAGGTGTAGCCGAGCGTAAAAGCTAAGGCATCTAAATGACGGACTGTCCTATTGCCGAGCACTTGTGCTCTGGCAGTGCGGGACGTCGACAGTGGTACAGGAAGAGTTAGTGTTGTTCTGGGATGGTTCAGACAGATCATCCGAACTAAAAATAGGTTCAACTGCGGGCCGAAGGGTTGCTCGGCTAGTGCTGCACACTTGGCATTTCTGCCGAACTAAAAAGGGAATCCTTAGTTACTTCGGCAAAAGCCAAGGGAGGCTATCCCTTAGTGCGGCTAAGTCCTTCGGGGACTTGCCGAACAGAAAGATACATCATACCGAAAAATTTAGTTTACCTGAGCTTCTGGTTCGGGTGGTTGCTGAGCTGAACCTTTGACCGGAGGGTTGCTTCGGTCGGACTGGAACCTTCTGAAAGACTTCTCTGCTTCGGTGGTGTTCGGCAAGGAGCTAGCCGAACACTGCAGGGTGCATGAATGTTTGTCCGAGAGATTGGACAAGTAAGGACTTTATGTATTGGTCGGACGGCGGAGTTATTGATCGGAGAAGTATCCAGACAACCTTCTAGAGAGAGAAACGGAGAGTAATGTGCTCAGGAGAGTTGGTGTGAAGTTTGGAGGGTCTTGGGGTCCTTATTTATAGACTGAGGGGGAAAGGAATCGTTTTGGCGCCAAAGAGTTCTGGCCGACCAGTGGACGACGCCCACCTGGTTTTCTGGCAGCTGCAGCTTTTAGCCTCGCGCCGTTTGTCCGGTTGCGGTGTCAGCCGACCAGCCGTTATTCCCGACAACTTTTCGGTAGGATTCCTGGCGGTGACAACTTTTGGCGGGAATCTCGGAAGGTTCAACTTTTTCAGAGATTCTTTTTGCTTTTGTCAGGTCTTTGTCGTTTCTTATTTGTCTGACTTGGCCGAAGGGTGGGTGGCCGAAGGGCTAGCCTTAAGCGTTTGGGCTGCTCGGCAATCCGATAGTATGACTGTTCGGCTGCTCGACAGTCCGTTGGGCTCAGCGCGGCAGCTGCTCGGGGTTTCTTTGGGATTGGGCCGAAAGGTCCTACGGCCGGACCTTGCTCTTGTCGGTTCCTCAGCCTTGGGTTTTATTATATTTTGACGAGATAAAAATTTAGAATATATAGCTTCTTCGGGACGAGGTTTTACATCCTCCCCAACTTATAGAAGTTTGGTCTCCAAACTTTAAATGAATTTAATAGATCTAAAAGGGGTGGTCCTAGAAATTATACCTTACGTGAATAACTGTGAGTATTTCTGATGCATATCAGCCTCTTTCTCCCAAGTGGCCTCGTTGCCGGATTGATTTTCCCACTAGACCTTTACTAGTGGAATGTTCTTGCTTCTGAGTTGCTTTTCCTGTCGATCCAAGATTCTGACTGGTCGCTCTTTGTAGGATAGATTCTCCTGGATTTGGATCGGTGGTTGAGTTAGTACGTGAGATGGATCTGGAATATATTGACGAAGCATCGATACGTGAAAGACGTCGTGGACGTTGGCCAACTCTGGTGTAAGCTCCAGACGGTAAGCTACATGCCCTATTCTTTCAAGGATCTCGAATGGTCCGATGTAACGAGGATTTAGCTTCCCTCTCTTCCCGAATCTGATGACGCCTTTGCTGGGTGATACTTTTAGGAATACTCTGTCGCCTTCTTGAAACTCAAGTTCCTTTCGTCGTGTATCTGCATAGCTCTTCTGTCGGTCTTGGGCTGTCTTCAATCGTTCTTGAATTAGCTTGATTTTCTGCGTAGTTTCTTGCACAATTTCTGGTCCCGTAAGTTCTGCCTCTCCAGCTTCTGTCCAGCACACCGGCGATCTGCATCTTCTTCCGTATAAGCCTTCAAACGGTGACATTCCAATGCTCGCTTGATGGCTGTTGTTGTAGGCGAACTTTGCTAACGGTAGGTGTTCCTCCCAGTTCCCTTGGAATTCTAGTGTGCATGCCCGAAGTAGGTCCTCTAGAGTTTGTATCGTTCTCTCGGATTGTCCATCTGTCTGTGGGTGAAAATCTTGCTGAAGTTGAGTGCTGTTCCCATGGCTTTCTGGAGTGCTTTCCAAAATCTTGATACAAAGCGCAGGTCTCGGTCAGAAGTGATGGATATGGGGGTTTCATATAATGGAACGATTTCTCGAACATAGATGGCGGCCATCTGGTCCATTGAGTAAGTGTTCTTGATAGGTATGAAGTGGGCTGATTTGGTTAACCGGTCGACGATGACCCAGATTGCATTGTTGCCCTTGGCTGATCGTGGAAATGCTATGACGTAATCCATCGTGATGTCCTCCCACTTCCATTTTGGAATTGGTAACGGCTGAAGTAGTCCTGCTGGCTTCTGTCGAATAGCTTTCACTTGTTGGCATTGAAGGCATCGACTGACGTAATCTGCAACATCTCATTTCATTCCCATCCACCAATAGATTTCTTCAGGTCTTGATACATCTTTGTTCGTCCAGGGTGGATTGCGAATCTGGATCTGTGGTTGTCGTCCATGATCTTCCTTTTGACTTCTTCTCGATTGGGGATGCATATGCGGTTGCGAAACTTGAGTAGGCCGTCATGAATGGTGAATTCTCCGTCGGGATTGCTCTTGGCATCTTTGAAAATTCTCCGCAACTTGGGATCGTCTTGCTGGGATGCTTTGGTTTCTTCTATGTTGATGGGATCGATCGTGATCGTCGAAAGGTGAGCTAAATAGGGGTGCTCTTTTTTGCTGAGTGCGTCTGCTACTACGTTGGCCTTCCCGGGGTGATACTGAATGTTTAGGTCGTAGTCCTTTATGAGTTCCAACCATC
The DNA here is from genome assembly GCA_002855965.1 of Monotropa hypopitys. NCBI lineage: Eukaryota > Viridiplantae > Streptophyta > Magnoliopsida > Ericales > Ericaceae > Monotropa > Monotropa hypopitys. Next base: position 3,654 of record NMUG010008110.1, on the reverse strand, counting down.
GTCGTTGCCTGAGGTTCAGCTCCTTTTGGGTGAAAATGTACTTCAAACTCTTATGATCAGTGAAGATATTGCAAGTGATTCCGTACAGATAATGGCGCCAGATCTTTAGTGCGAAGATGACTGCTGCAAGCTCCAGGTCGTGAGTAAGGTAGTTCTTCTCATGTGGCTTCAATTGTCGTGAGGCATATGCAACAATCCTCCCTTCTTGCATCAACACGCAACCTAGTCCTCTGAGTGAAGCGTCGCTGTAGACCGAAAAACCTTTTTCCCCCTTGGGCAGAGTTAGGACGGGTGTTGTAGTCAATCTTTTCTTAAACTCTTGAAAGCATTCTTCGCGTTCTTTGGTCCAGATGAAGGGCTCTCCCTTCCGAGTGAGTTCCGTCATTGGTATGGTGATTTTGGAGAAGTCTTTGACAAAACGTCGATAATAGCCGGCAAGTCCTAGAAATTTGCGGACTTTTGCTACTGAGGTCGGGGCGGTCCAGTTGGAAACGGTTTCTATCTTCTGAGGATCTACTGAAATTACTTCTCTGTTGATGATGTGGCCGAGGAAATGGATGCTCTCGAGCCAAAACTCGCATTTGTTGAATTTTGCGTAGTCTCTTTTCTCGTAGAATTTGAAGTACGGTCGCTAGATGGATAGCGTGCTGCCCTTCATCTTTTGAATAGATGAGTATGTCGTCGATGAATACTATCACGAAGATTTGATTCATGAGGTACATGAATGCTGCTGGTGCATTAGTGACTCTAAACGGCATAACTGAGAATTCGTAGTGGCCATACCTCGTGCGGAAATCGGTCTTCTCAACGTCTCTGCTCTGACTTTAAGCTGATGGTAGCCGGAACGAAGATCGATCTTTGAAAATACTTGAGCTCCTTGAAGTTGGTCGAACAAGTCGTCAATCAGTGGCAATGGGTATTTGTTCTTGATGGTGATCTTGTTTAGTTCTCGGTAGTCGATGCACAAACGCATAGTTCCATCCTTCTTTTTCACGAACAGGACTGGCGCTCCCCACGGCGATGAACTAGGACGAATGAAATTCTTATCCAGCAAGTCTTGCAGTTGTTCCTTCAGTTCTTTGAGTTCTGCTGGTGCCATTCGGTAAGGTGCTTTCGAGATTGGTTGAGCTCCGGGTATAACATCAATGGAGAATTCGATTTCTCGGTCGATTGGCATTCCAGGTAATTCTGCTGGGAAATCGTTAGGATACTCTCGGACTACTTGAATATCGTCTACTGAGGGTTGGTTCACTGGAGTCGTGGAGATACTGCATAAGTATCCCTGACAACCTTTTTGCAAAAGCTGTCGAGCCTTTGATACGGAAATGAAACAAGGTGGTGAAGAAATCTTCTCTCCCTGGAGTCTAGACCTCTCTCCTTCTGATGCCTCGAAGGTGATGAGTTTCGCAGCGCAATCGATTTTTGCGTTGAACTTAGATAACCAGTCCATACCGATTATTACGTCGAAGTGAGCTATAGCTAAGGGTATTAAGTCTATAAATGCTGGCACTCCCCCGATGTGAGCTTCACAGTTTCGAAAAACTGTCGAGCATAGGACTCCTTTACTCATTGGTTGGGATACCAGTAGATCGAAATCTAATAGTTCGGGGTTCTTTGGTATTTTGCTGACGTGGGATTCAGAGATAAATGAATGTGTGGATCCTGAATCGAATAATGCATAAGTAGGGAGATTGTAGATGTAAATTCTACCTGCTACGATTCCTTCGTCATTTCTTGAATCACCTGGGACAAGTGCGAAAGCTCTTCCTTGTCGCTGGTTTCGGTTTCCCTGATTGTCGGTGTTGGTCCTCTGGCCTTCAACTCGAATCGTATTGGCTCCGATGGCTATGCCGGGGCAATTATTCTTGAAGTGTCCTTCTCTGCCGCATCTGAAACATTTGAGGGGTCCTTTGGCCCAGCATTCTCCTCCATGATTTTCCCACATTTGGGGCAAGGTGGTCTTTGTCCTCCTGAGTGCGTCCTCGAGTTCTTCAGTTGGTTTCTTCCAAAATTGCCCTTCTTGAAGTGACTAGGTCCTCCTTGATTCTGGCTTCTCTTCCTCTCATTGAAGCGTCTTGCTTCGTCGACGTCTTGTTCCACCAGGATGGCTCTATCTAGAACCTCAGCGTACGTTGGCAGTTGAAATGGGCGAACCATCTTTCGAATTTCGTGCCCGAGTCCCTCCTCGAACTTTCGGGCCTTCAACTCGTCACTAGCCACCAAGTATGGTACGTAGACTGCAAGGTTGGTGAACTCGGCTTCGTAGTCTGCTACCGTCACAGCACCTCATTGCTTCAGATTCTCGAATTCCAAGCGTTTCGCGTTCTGCATTGCACGTGGCATGAATTTCTCTCAAAAAATCTCCAGAAATCGTACCCAAGTCATGTTGGGTTCAGCGATGCTTTTCAGATTCCACCAGCGGTTTGCTTCTCCTACGAGAAGATATGCTCCGATCTCGACTTTCTGCAAGTCTGAGCATCGAAGAAGTCAGAAGTTCTTCTGTATTTCGGCGATCCACTCGTTCGCTTTGATCGGGTCCATGCCTCCCGAGAAAGTCAGAGGTTTGAGTTTAAGGAATTCTTTTACAGCTTGCAGGTTGCTACCGCATTTGTTCGATGGTTTCCTGCTGCGCCTGCACGACTCCTGCTAGAGTTCGTATCATATCTTGGAGCTCGGTGATTTGATGATTTCCTTGACCGTTGGTGCGGGTGTTAACCATTCTGACATAAAACTTATAGTTAGAAATAAAGACGAAATTTTCTTACTGATCATACGATAATAGATGCTTTTAAAACAAGAGTGCATAAGCATGACTAGACATATGTCAAAAGATGATAAGAAGCTAATGCCACTAATTATCTAGGTCACTCGGCCACTCATAGGGCGGATAGACCCATTCCTCGCGATCCATGTCGATGTCTTCCTCTTCTTCATTCTCGCTTGGATCCTCCTCTTCTTCTTCATTGGGGTCTCCTCCTTGGTCGAGGTCCCACCCCTGGTCGAGCCATTCTATGGGTTCTTCTTCCATTGCTTCTTCTGGTTGAACTTCGTCGTTGTGGCCATGCAGGATGCGGTTCCTGGCTCCTTCCATGAGGTATTCGAACTCCCAATGCTCAATAGATGCCATTGCTACCTTGCAGGCTCGTCCCAACAGTCGCAAGTGGTAGTTGATCATAGCTCTCACTTCCCCTTACGTGCTATCCTCGAAACCGGCTGCTACTCGTGCTATGAGGTCTGAGGCGATCGTCACTGAATCAGCATGCGCTTGTTCTTGGATGGCTTCGCTGATGACGAATAATTCTCCTTCTTTCTCCTCGGGTACTGCTGGAGGTGGTGCTATGTCGTGATCACTCTCTGAGTCGCTGCTGGAGAAATCATTGCTGGCGTAATCGCTGCCACTGCTAATAGACATAGCTACAAAATTCGCAGTATAAGATATTTCTATATTCTAATGATTTCCTAGTACTTGTGTGCCTCGTTCTTCCTAGTTCTGGATTTGTTCTCTGGAATTCATCAACTCATGCTCTGATACCACTTCTGTCACGACCCATCCCATTTCCGAGATGAATCCATGACCGACCAACGAGCAAGCTCGCAAAGGCCTAAGATAAGAGAGTTGAGGAATCCATACAATAATATTAAAGTGCGGAAGCG
>NMUG010008109.1:0-11782 GCA_002855965.1 Monotropa hypopitys | reverse complement strand
TCAACAAGGTCAATAATCTCAAGAGACACAATGCACGGATGTCCTAATCTCATTGAGATGACCTTATCCGCAGTATCAATCAAGAAATTATGACACTTTTATTAGACTGAGGACTGTTAACAACTTTGCCGCACTGAATCTCATCTTCTATGACTGATTCTGTGCTGCCATGTATTATCCACATTTTACCCTACCACATTATCTATATGCATATACATAGGGAGAGATTCTCTTAAAAGTTTTGAAAATCATTTTAGTGCTTTCATCTTCTCTATATTTGTGTCATCATCAAATAAGGGGAGATTATTAGCCCTATGTTTTGATGGTGCATTATTTACACAAATATAGCATTTATAAAATGATTTTAAAATTCCTTGAATTAAAGCTTAAATGTTTAAATCTTTATTTAAATTAAGGAATTGTGTTTATGAGCTTAATTTCTACATCAATCTCATATTTAAGTCCAAGAGATTGTTCATCATAATTTAAATTTTTCTAAATTCTCTTAGGACTATTTGAAATTCATTTAAAGTCCCTTAGACTTGTTTTCATCTTTAAAATATTTTTCTAAGGACTTTATAATTCATAAGATATATAATATAAGTTTCTAAAACATTTTCCATGATTATATTATCAATAAGAAACTTATACAAAATATAAATCTTGAATAAAACGTTTTTAGTATCTTCCCTTAGTATCAATGGACCTTCATTTTAAAATATTTCAAAATTTGTACTAACCGGTATGGAAACTGGCATACCGTCCGACATGCCGGCCGGCACACCAGTTCCATACCGGATTTTTCCAAAAATGGGCACTAGGTTTGGCAAACTCGAAGGAACAAAATTTACACTAACCGGCATAGCAGCCGGTATGCCGGCCGGCATACTAGTCCCCTACCGGTTGCCTACCGGCCTTTGTTAAATCTGCATATTCAAGTTTGAAAAGACAAAATATTTATAACTATGCCCCTGCAACGGCTACAAACGGCTATATGAGTATTGAAGGCTATTTAATGATTGCCAAAGACTTGGGAAGAGTTCTTACAACTCCTATAAGCCTCCATACATACTAGAAGCTCCTAAAGAACACACACTCTCTCTTTCAAGCTCTATTATTATACTTTTATATTGAGGCTCAAAATTGTAGTAGTTGTAGGCATTCATTGTTATATTTCTTACGCCTACTTTGTAAGGAGAATTTACTTCTCCATTGGTTCTTGTTGCTTTCATTTATTGAAGACCAAAGAAGTGGTTCTTTGGCATTGAAGAAGGAAGGTGGGAGCGACCTTAAAAAGGAGCTCACTTGTAAGGGTTAGACAACTACCCAAAAGTTGTAAGAGTTTGTCAACCACCCGAAGGTTGAATAGATAGTAGAACTCTCACCACATTTGTGAGAGAAGTGGATGTAAAGTTGGAGATTGGATCCTCCAACCGAACCACTATAAAATCCTTATCTCTCTCTTTCTCTCTCACTTGTTCTAGTCTCTTTCTATTTTTTTATCTTTCAAGTTTACTTAGTTTTATTTCTTGTTCATTGTCAAAATTAATATCATAGTTACTTTACCTATCTAATCATCAAGAACCAACTCAAAACCGGAAACCATAACCTCTTGGGACTAGACCCCCAAGAAACTAAGGTGTAACGTAAGGAGTTGCATTGGTACTTTGAATAGATTGGTCATTGAACTAATTAATATTAATCTCCTAGAATCTTGCTTCTTGTCTTATCTAGTTCAAACTTGTAATTAGACTTGTCTATTTTCAAGTAAATTTTTATTTGACTATTATTATTTTTATACCAATTCACCCCCCTCTTGGTTGCTCTTGGACCAACAATGAATTTCTTGTCATGCCTTTTGGGTTAACTAATGCACCTACCGTTTTATGGATTTAATGAACCGAGTGTTTCAACCATATCTAGATTCTTTTGTGATTGTTTTCATTGATGACATTTTGATCTATTCACTGTCTAAGGAAGAACACGAAGAATATTTGAGGTTAGTGTTGCAAAAGTTGAGAGAGAAACAACTATAAGGTAAGTTCAGTAAATATAAGTTTTGGTTGGAACAAGTAGTATTTTTGGGTCATGTTATTTCTAAAGAGGGAATTTCTGTGGATTCTAAAAAGATTGAAGCAGTCGTAAATTTGGAGAGGCCTACTTGTGTTACCGAGATTCGTAGTTTCTTGGGTTTGGCAAGGTACTATAGAAGATTCATTGAGGATTTTTCTTCCATAGCCTTGCCTATGACTAGATTGACTAGAAAGGGGGTGAAGTTCGAATGGTCGAATGAATGTGAGTCCAGTTTCTGGGTTTTGAAAGATAAGTTAAGAGTTATTGCTTATGCTTCAGGACAACTGAAAACCCATGAAAAGAACTATCCTACCCATGACTTGGAGATGGCATCCATAGTGTTTGCTTTGAAACTTTGGAGACATTATTTATACGGGGTAACATAAGAAATTTTTACAGACCATCAAAGTTTGAAGTACCTTCTTACCCAGAAGGATCTTAATTTGAGGCAACGAAGATGGTTGGAGTTAATCAGAGATTATGATTGTAGTATTCATTATCATCCGGGAAAAGCAAATGTAGTAGCAGATGCTTTGAGCAGAAAATCTATGTGATCTTTGAGTTGTTTGGGCTGTGCTCAGGTTAAAATTTTTGAGGAAATAAAAGGCTTGGGAGTTGATATGACATTTGGGAAGGAAAGGGCTCTTTTAGCAACACTCGTAGTGAAACCTATATTTGAAGAGCAGATTAGAATTGGGCAAGAGCATGATGTGTTTTTGGAGAATGTTTGCCAGCAAATTTTATTGGGAGAGAAGTCTGAGTTTGTGATTCGGGGTGATGGTATGATAATGTTTGGGAGTCGAATGTGTGTACCAAAAGACATAGAGATTAGAAGGAATATTTTAGAGGAACGACACAATTCTAGATTTGCTATGCATCCGGGAGCAACAAAAATGTATCGTGACTTGTGCGAACATTTTTGGTGGAGAGGGATGAAGCGAGAGATTGTTGATTTTATGGCTAAGTGTCTTACATGTCAAAGAGTAAAGATTGAGCATCAAAGACCGGGAGGGCTAGTTCAAAGTTTACCAATACCCGAGTAGAAGTGGGAACATGTGACGATGGATTTTGTTGTGGGATTGCCAAAGTCTAAGGGCAATTACGATTCTATTCAGAACAGCCTGAATAAGAACAGGATATAACAGGTGTACAAGATACAACATATGAAGTTCCAGAACATCATTTATGATGTTCCGGAATAAGAGAAATAATGAGAATCAATAATATCTGCAAACCCTGATGTTCCGGAACATAAGATACAATGTTCCAGAACACTGGAAAGTTATAGAGTCCTCAGACCAGATTACACAGGTTACAGAGATGAAGTTCTGGAACATCAAGTGTGATGTTCCGGAACACTGTGAGTAGTTTTCAGAGTATCCTTAACATCCCCCTCAAACCAAGCTGACTATCTTGAAGCTTGAGTTTGTTTCTGAGAAACTCAAATCTAGAGATGGTGAGAGACTTGGTAAAAATATCAGCAACTTGATACTCAGTGGGAACATGATTCACTTGAAGCTGTTTGTTTGCAATTTTTTCTCTGACAAAATGGAAGTCAACCTCCACATGTTTTGTTCTAGCATGAAATACAGGATTGGTTGATGTGGTAGGGTAAATCCAGATTATCCACGTGGCATAATTAGTTTTGGATCTCCTATGTTGAAATCTGATTAAATCAGTGAGATTAATTATAAAGTGTGGCATTGCGGATATATGGCAGCTCGGTATGAAGAAGTATTAGCAAAGAAGATGAAGAGTAAAGGTGAAGAAGGGACTTACAGTCGTTTGGAGGGAAAGAGAATCAGAGAGTCTGCGGCTAAGGGATGGAATTTGTATTTAAAGGAGAATAATGTTAAAGAGAATGTGTTGGGAAGCCAAAGGGTTTTTTGGCGCCCACCTTAATTGGCTTTGTGGGAATCGAGAGCCCTACATCGTTTGGCGTGCAGTTTGCATTAATAATTGTGTTTGGGTCCCATAGCATTTATGAAGTAATGATGAATGACGGCCGCGTGTAAATGACGGTTATTAAGCGGTGTTTAATGAAGCGGCGACGTTTTGGCAGTCCGGAAATCTTTGACTACTCCTATAGCGCGGCTGAAGCAGTCAAAGTTGGGGAGCAATTGTGGTAGGGTAAATCCAGATTATCCACGTGGCATAATTAGTTTTGGATCTCCTATGTTGAAATCTGATTAAATCAGTGAGATTAATTATAAAGTGTGGCATTGCGGATATATGGCAACTCGGTATGATGGCAGCTCGGTATGATGGCAGCGCGGATATGTGGCAGCGCAGTATTATGGTAGCGCGGAATGCATTATGGATTCCTAAGGGTCTGACTTACTGAATGTCCATAGAGAGCCTGAGTGTCAGGATTAGGTTTGGCCGGAGAAGGCTTAACATCCTAGTGGCATCACTTCTCTATTTAGGGACATGTGTAGGAAGATCCTGAAGGGATTAGCCATATGTATCTCCGGAGTCAATCATGGGTTAGAATGTAACGAGATAAGGCCTGATAAGAGTCCAACATCTGGGTAAGTCCTTGGATTAGGTCAGGCCCAGTGGGCAGGACATCTGGGGAATACGGCATGGAAGTCTGGGCATCTCACGTGGCATCTTGACATCTAAACGAACCATATTTAAGTGTGTGTTCTTGATCTGTGGATAAGGTATGCCCTGCGCGGCAACCTCCACAGTGCGGGATAACGATCAGTGCGGCATAGCATGGGCGGCGTGTGTAGGTAATGACTAATGAGTAAGATATTACTCATTACACATGCCAACTGCTATAGGGCCGTGGGTGTGGACATGTGCGTACGTGAACGGAAGTGAGAACGGCTGAAGTCGAAGGGGTTGAGGAGTTAAATGGGCAGAAGGTGAAAGGACAATGGTCCTGATTCATTCCCTCTTCCTTACCGAGGGGTTACGAAGAGGGAACGTCGCATTAATGGCAGGCACTAGCGAGTATAAAAGGAGGTGAATGCTTCATCTACAAGGACTGGAATCTTTGGTAACATTACTCTGCCTAAATTACTTCGTAGCTTCCTGCCTTTATTTCTTTCGATTAGGATTAAGTTTCTCTCTTACCGGGACTAACTTGATCATCGGAGGGCCTTCGAGCCACTTGGCTAGGGGGTCATCTAACCTTTGTGGTTGCAGGGCATACGTACAAAGTGGAAACAGTTGCAGTGGGAATACAGGCGAAGCACCGGATCAAGTAAAGTCAAAGAAAAGTCAGAATCCTTGCAGGGTTAAGAATTATCCCCGCACAATTGGCGCCATCTGTGGGAAAATATATTTGGAAGCAAGTAACACCAGTTGAAGAGAGATGGCGCAAGGAAGAAACAATGAGGTGGAATTGCAACAGGCTGGCGTTGAGGAAGACGGGGGAGTTTCTGTGACTCCTCTAGTCCCCCTGGCTCCAAGGAAGCCAAGGAGTCGTTATCGTTTTCAAAGAACTAGGAGGGGAGGCCCAAGACATCTAGGCGGTAAGGGCAAAGTAGCTGAAGTCCCAGACGCTAGGCTATTGGCAGAAGAAGAAGAGTTTGTTGCCATGGAGGGTGAAAATTCCTATTCCGATGAAGAAGATAGCGGGACACGAACTTTGGGTTCACAGTCCAGGTCGGGAACCAGGTCAATTCGCGATGAAGATCTGGTAGAAATTATCAAGGCCTAGGCCCAAACTATTAGGCGCCTGGAGGAGCAAATGAATCGGATGGCACAACAACAAAATCCACTGATTGCGAATCAGGCGCCATCGGTGGTGGAAGTGTCAAACGAACATGGAAGACAAGGAGTCCATAACCGCCCAAAGGCTGTTGGGAACCAGGGAATGGGGCCCAATGCCCTTGGGCGAGTTCAGGACGTAAACAAGGGAGGAAGGAATCCACCACCACCTCAAAGATGGAGGCGAGTGGTAAGGGGCTCCCAACAACCCAATGAGCGACTAAGTCATACGGGAAGTCACGCCAATGATGCTACCCCAGCAAGATCAGCAGCCTCTGTCACAGATCTCAGGGAACAGATAAATCGCCGTAGGGATCAGCAGCAGGAGCAACAAGTTCAGAAAGATCAGACTGAAGGTAGGCCAGCCCCGCAGGAGGATTTAATTGACCTGAGGAAGTATATCGATGAGCACATCCGGGGCAGGGGAACTGCCCAGGATACCGCAAAGCGTGCAGTGCAGCAAATTACCTCATCACCTCTCTCTAGGGAAATTGCCCAGTACAAGATTCCAAGGGGATTCACTCTCCCGAGCTTTCCTAAGTATGATGGGAAGGTGGACCCCATCGCTCATTTGAAAGATTTTCAGCAGGCCCTCATTCTCTATGAGGGAGATGACCTTCTCTATTGTAGAATGTTCGCATACAGCTTGGGGCAGGCAGCTCTAACTTGGTATCATAAATTCCCGTCCCAATCCATCTCATCATGGGAGCAATTAGCCGAGATCTTCGTGGCACGCTTTATGACCAGCCGTGCTGCTCCAAAGCATTTCGATTCTCTAACATCGCTGAGAAAGCGGTCGAATGAGAACCTCATGGAGTATGCCAGCCGGTATGTAGAGGTGTATAACGAGGTCGAGGATTGCACGGAGAAACAGGCCGTTTCAATGTTCAGGTTGGGCCTTTCTTTTGGCGAGAAGCTGAGAGAATCCCTAACTCTGAATCCAGTGGAAACCTTCCCAGAATTGATGGAGAGAGTAGAACAACACGCCAAGTTGGAGGAAGAACAGTACAGGGAAGTTGGCCGAACAGCGAACAAAACCCACCGGGCTAATGTGGTGGATTCTGAAGAGAAGAAGAAAAAGAAAAAGAAGAAGACAGCAGAACAGGGGGATACCCTCGCACAAAGGGAATCAGCCCCCGCCGCACAACAGACACAACCTGCCGCAAGCACATTTTGCCGGACTATCGGTATTGAAAATGCCGAGGCCAGGTCCTGAGTCATGCAAGGCAATAAGGATGACTTTCAACACTCCTATCTTTCGGCTGGTCTATACCCTCCAAAACGAAAACTTCTGGAGATGACCCGCCAAGATAAGGGGAAATCGAGAAGACATGGAGGCCACTGGCCTGAGGTGCAGCTTCCACAGGCAGTATGGCCACATGACAGAGCAATGCCAAGAGTTCAAGGAATTTCTGGAAGAGCTGGTGGCGGCAGGTCATCTGAAACAATTCATCGACCGGACCCCCGCCCGGGGGAATAGACCTAGGCGTGAGGAAAGGCGTGACAACGATTTAGATGAGGATCTGACTCCAGCCGGTACCATACACATGATACATGGTGGAGAAGACCACCAGAGAAGGGATTTGGCAAGGGCCCAAAAGCGAGGAGAATCATCCGAACAGCATGTGCTCAAGCTAAGTCAGAAAAGACAGAGGGAGGCTGATCCTGAGCGGCGCAGATTTCTTTCTTAGAAGAGGATTCAGACGGAGTATCCTACCCGCACAGTGACGCTTTGGTAATAACGCTTAATATCAACAAGTTTGACACAGAGCGGATACTGGTGGATCAGGGTAGCTCAACTGAGATCCTATATTTTCAGGCATTCAGAAAAATGAGTTTGACCCAACAAGACTTGAAAAAAGCTAAGATCCCCTTGGTAGAGTTTACAGCTGTTCCTGTTTGGCCCCTTCGGTCCATTGTGCTTCCAGTCCGCGCAGGCAGAGTTACGAAGGAGGTGGAGTTCTTGGTAGTGAATCTTCCATCCGCTTACAACGCCATTATTGGCCGCACGTGGCTCCACAGGATGGGGGCCATACCATCCACCTATCATCAGGTCCTCAAATTTCTTGGACCAAAAGGTGTGGAAAGTATACGGGGTAACCAGAAATCATCGAAGAATTGTTTTCTGGCGTCAATCAAGCATACCCCAACAGCAGAGCAAGTCAAAACTATTGAAGTGCCCGATCAGCCAGTCCTAGAAGAGGTGGGTGTGGATCCTAATTCACGTGTGGTGGAAGGCTTGAGGAAAGTACCAGTACATGAAACCGACGAGGATAGGTATTTCCTGCTCGGGGAGGAACTCCCTGAAACAGATGCCTTAGAGTTGGAGAAGGCATTGAAAGAAAATATTGATGTATTCGCTTGGACTCCGGCAGAAATGCCTGGGGTAGAGCCAAGTGTAATATGCCACCATCTCAACGTGGATCCATGCCACCATCTAGTCATGCAGAGAAGGCGCAGATCAGCCGCACAACACGCAGAAGCAGTTCTTGAAAAAGTTGATAGGTTGTTGAAAGCCAACGCAATTCGAGAAGTATACTATCCGGAGTGGCTTTCAAATACAGTTGTTGTGAAAAATAAAAATGGAATCTGGCGTGTTTGCGTAGATTTTACTAGTTTAAATAAGGCATGCCCTAAAGACAGTTTCCCCATGCCGAAAATCGACCAATTGGTCGACTCCACGGCAGGGTATAGGCGTATGAGTTTTTTGGATGCCTACAGAGGCTATCATCAAATCGCAATGTATCAGCCTGACGAGGAAAAAACCTCATTTATAACACCTTTGGGAATTTACTGTTATAGAGTGATGCCTTTTGGTTCAAAAAACGCTGGAGCCACTTACCAAAGGCTTGCAACGTTAATGTTTCGCGATTTGATTGGCAAGAGTATGGAAGTATACATAGACGACATGGTGGTGAAATCAAAAGAAGCTGATTCCCACCTAGTTGATCATGTAAAACTTTCCAGATCTTAAGACAATTCAATTTAAAACTTAACGCTTCGAAGTGTGTCTTTGGAGTCGGTTCTGGCAAGTTTTTGAGACACCTTGTAACGAGAAGAGGTATAGAAGCCAACCCAGACCAGATTATTGCACTTCAAGCTCTTCAGAGTCCTACGAAGACAAAAGAGGTTCAGCGTTTGACAGGGATGGTTGCCGCGCTGAACCGATTTATTAGTCGCAGCTCGGATAAATGCAGACCTTTCTTCCAGCTGCTAAAGAAGAATTCCAAATATGAGTGGGGGGCAGATTGCGAGATAGCTTTCCAGGAATTGAAGAAATATTTGGCCGAACCACCTTTGATAGCTACTCCAGAGTCGGGGGAAGCCCTGACTGTTTATCTTGCGGTTTCGGAGTATGCTGTAAGTACTGTATTAATTAAGGAGGCAGAGAAACGTCAAGTTCCCGTTTATTATGTCAGCAAAACATTGTTGGATGCAGAAACCAGGTATCTTCCATTGGAAAAATTAATCTTAGCGTTGGTTATGACATCACGGAAGTTACAGCATTATTTCTTGGCACATCCAATTAAGGTCCCCACTACTCACCCAATTGGGGCTGTTCTAAGAAAAGCAGACCTATCCGGTAGAGTTGCTGGGTGGTCGGTTGAGTTAGGAGAATATGATATTGAATTCGTCCCCCGCACAGCTATCAAAGGACAGATTTTGGCAGATTTTGTTGCCGAATTTTCGCAAAATCCAAGTGCTGATCCGGATTCTGGAGTAGAACAGCCAGGACCAGCAGTTCAAAACCCTGTGCTCCCCGAGTTAGAGGCCGATGAGCCATCCAACGAGGAGTTGTGGAAGCTCTTTGTGGATGGATCTGCTTGTAACAAAGGGTCAGGTGTGGGGATCATTTTGATATCCCCTGAGCAGCTGGTGTTGGAACAATCCATTCGCTTGGGATTCAAAGCATCTAATAATGAAGCAGAATATGAGGCCATGCTTGCCGGGCTGAGCAGTGCTCGGCATTGTGGGGCAAATAAGGTAATGGTGCACTGTGACAGCCAACTCGTCGTCAATCAACTATCAGAAGAATATGCAGCTAAGGATGATAGTATGGCATTATATGTGGCAGAGGTGAAGAAGAGGTTGCAAGTGTTTGAGCAAGTTCAGATCGTGCAAATTACTTCCAAACAAAACAGTCATGCTGATGCTTTGGCATGTCTGGCTTCTTCAGTCTCCTCCGAACTTCACCGCACTGTTAGTGTGGATACCATTCTTCATCCCAGCATCCAGATACCGGAACAAGAGAATGTCCAAACAATGGATATGGGTCCGTCTTGGATGGATCCCATTATGGCTTATCTCAAGCACAATCAACTGCCAGAAGACAAGCGCGATGCTCACAAGGTTAGAGTTAAGGCATCCAGGTTTTGGCTATCTCCAGATGATATTTTGTACAGGAAATCTTATACAGGGCCTTACCTCCATTGTGTACACCGTTCTCTAGTTCAGCAATTCTTATTTGAAATTCATGAGGGAGTGTGCGGCAGCCATGTGGGGGGGGGGGAAGGTCAATTGCCTACAAAGCCATCTCTCAAGGTTATTGGTGGCCTTACATGCAAGAGGATGCCAAGGTGTATGTGAGAAATTGTGAGAAGTGTCAGAAGTTTCCCCTGTGATTCATACGCCGTCAATGGATTTGGATGCACTCACGAGTCCATGGCCCTTCGCTCAGTGGGGGTTGGACATCGTGGGGCCTTTGCCAACAGTGCAGGGAGCCAAGAAATATTTGTTAGTCGGAACTGATTATTTTACCAAGTGGATAGAAGCAGAAGCACTGTCAAAAATTACAGAGCATAATGTGGAGCAGTTAGTATGGAAGAATATAATTACTCGTTTTGGAATACCATATGCGATTGTATCAGACAACGGTACTCAATTCCAAGACAAGTTCAAGAAATTCTATTCAAAATATAAGATAAAGAATTTTTATGCTTCAGTAAGCTACCCACAGAGTAATGGCCAGGCAGAGGCCTCCAACAAAACCGTCCTGGATGGGATCAAGAAAAGATTGGAAAAAGCTAAGGGTGGATGGATTGATGAGCTGCCATTGGTTCTATGGGCTTACCGTACCACACCCAGACGAGCTACTGGTGAACCTCCTTATTCTCTTGCTTATGGTTCTGAGGCAGTTATTCCCTTAGAAATTGGGATTCCTACTATCAGAACCCAACTCGTGGAACAAGGGGGCAATGATCAAGCCATAGCAGTACAGTTGGATTTAGCAGAGGAAAGGCGGGAAAGAGCCCTAATCAAGTTGGCATCGTACCAGAGCCAGTTGGCAAAATTCCATAATCGCAGAGTTGCGCCCAGAGAGTTTAAAGTTGGCGATCTGGTGTTAAGGAAGGTATTGGGAAACACAAAGGATCCAACAGATGGAAAGTTGGGACCAAATTGGGAAGGACCTTACAAGGTCATTGGAATAGCTGGTCGGGGAGCTTATAAGTTGCAGAATCTGGATGGAGTTATTATTCCTCGCACATGGAATGTCTCAAATTTGAAAAAGTTTTACCAGTAAATGAAAGTTTGATGTGCGGGTGTAAAATGAGCTTACACTACCCTCACCTGTAAACGGTGACTTTGACGGTGGACTGGATGCTCCGTGCTACCTTGCTCCAATTGTACCTACACCTGCGCTCAGAGAAAACCGTCAGAAGACCTCTTGCCTCTAGCGGCCGGAAGGCTCTCCGATCGCTAAGTTAGTCCTTGGAGGAGAAGGAAGAACTGTAAACTCAAAGCGCAAGAGCAGTTCTGGGAGCAAAATAGCATATACCTTTCTCAGGTGGATGGAGTATCCCTTATATACTGGCCTTCCGGGTCCCCAGCTTCTCACTGGGAATGAGATACTTTCTTGGACCGTACGCTTGTCCCTTCTTGGGCAGAGCACAGGTCCGCCATGCTGTCGGCCAGACAAACAATCTGCATGCCTTTTTACTGTCTCGAGTACTGGAAAACCGTTGGGGAGAGAGACTCTGACACGCGT
>NMUG010008108.1:0-11783 GCA_002855965.1 Monotropa hypopitys | reverse complement strand
CGTTGGATTCGTAATTGAATTCTCTACCATAATATAGGGCCAACCACCTTAAAATCACACTAGGATTTTAAAATAAAATAAATTAAGGTTCTAATCAATTCAAGAATACGAATTTAATCTCCGGAAAATGCTTTATAAAATACGGGTCGTTACAAAAATCTACTGATACCCGAGTGGAAGTGGGAGCACATCACCATGGATTTTGTTGTGAGGATACCGCGTTGTGCAAAGGGTTTTGATTCTATATGGGTGGTGGTTGATAGATTGACCAAGTCTGTTCATTTTCTGCCAGTGAGGGTTACTTACACCACAGATCGGTACGCCAAACTTTATATTGCGGAGATTGTCATATTGCATGGGACTCTGGTATCCATTGTAAGTAATAGGGATCCCAAGTTCACATCCAGATTTTGGCATAGCCTGCAACATGCTTTGGGAACCTCTTTAAAGTTTAGTACGGCTTTCTACCCACAAATGGATGGTCAGACGGAAAGAACTATTCAAATTCTAGAAGACATGTTGCGGGGTTGTGTATTAGACTTTCCGTGTTCTTGGGATGACTATCTACCATTGGTGGAATTCGCATACAATAATAGTTATCAAAGCAGTATCGGTATGGCACCATATGAGGCCTTGTATGGGAGGTGTTGTCGTACGCCCGTTTGATGGAGAAAAGCTAGGGAGCGACAATTGTTTGGTCCGGAATTGATCAAACAGCCTTTATAGGGTGTGAAATTGATTCGGGAGAGATTGAAGATTGCTCAAAGTCGGCAGAAAAGCTATGCTGATAATCGACGTCGAGAGTTGGAGTTTGAGGTTAGTGACCGAGTGTTCCTTCATGTTTCACCATGGAAGGTAGTTATACATTTTAAAGGCAAGGGGAAGTTGTCTCCAAGGTACGTTGGACCTTATGAAATTATGGAGAGGATTGGGGCGACTTCGTATCAATTAGCCTTGCCTATGGAGTTGTCTAGGCTTTATGATATCTTCTATGTGTTTGTGCTTCTCAAATACATTGGAGACTCCTCTCATATCTTGAAGGAGGATGCATTGGAGATTAGAGAAGACTTGTCCTATTCGGAGGAGCTATTGAAGATCCTTGATAGGAAGAAGCAATTTCTTTGCTCCAAAGTGATTCTGTGGGTGAAGATAATGTGGAGGAACCATAGAGTTGAAGAAGCGACATAGGAAGGAGAAGAGGCTATGAAGTCCAAATATCCGCAACTTTTCGTGTCATGTATTCTTCTTTCAATTTCGAGGGCAAAAATTCTTTAAGAGGTGGTGAGTTGTCATACCCGTTCCATTAATTTTCCTTAAAACCTTTAGTATAATACATATTGAAAATAAAAGTATGTAATAATATGGGGTTTAATTAAAGAATTAAGCCTATCTAGGAGTTTTTTATGTAATGAGGAGTTATACAAAGGGTCCTAGGAGTAATTAGAGTTATATGGGACTCGTAAAAATGAGTTAGGCATAAAGGTATATAGGTCTATAAGTCTAATAATCAGATTTTGGGGTTAGGAGGAACCCTAGCCCCCATTTCATTACACCCAAAAGCTGTGAGAAAACAGGGTGAGAGTGATATATATAGAGAAAGTGATCTTGGAGAGTGTTTGAGCTTGGAAGGAAGCTTGGATCAACACCTTGTTGCTATCAACTAAGGTATGATTCTATATGCTTAAACTCATCATTTCCACAGAATGTAAGACTCTAGGTTTTAGGGGAAAACGAATTCCTAGATCTAGATTAGGGAAAACTTGATTTGGGACCTTATTGGATGTTTATAGGACTCCCATATTGGAGTATGTTGACCCTAGAGATTGGGGAATCACTTGATTGAGTGAGGTTTTAGCATTTGAGTGTTTATAATCGAGTTTTAGAAGATTTGGTGAAGTGGGTTGTGAGAAAAATTGTAGAAAATCTACTACTAGTGTCAACCAGTATGAGCACCGGTATGCCGGCCAGTACACCGGGCGGTATACCGGATGCCTATCGGCCTTTGCAAGTTTTGACCAGTAGGTTTTGGTCTTGCAATTCTCACCAAAATTGGCTTAACCGGCATGTCGGTCGGCATGCTGGGCGGTATACCGGTTAATGTAAAATTTGGGCAGTAAGTTATGGAGGTTGACAAGAAGGGGAAATTGGCCTAACCGGCATGCTGGGCGGTATGCCGGTTGCATACCGGTCCCATACTAGTCAGTGCAACACTTGGAATTTTGTTTGGGCTTGTCTAAGGGTTTGTACAAGGTTAGTCTCGGGTCTTATTGTAAGATATTTAGGAGCCTTATAAGGGTCTTGGTATCTTGAATTGGTCAATGAGAACTCTAAATCATGTGTTAAATCCTTAAAAAAGAACTCACCTATCTAACTTAGACAACTTTGAACAGGTGAGGTGCCCGGACCCTCGAAGCAACATCAGTGATACTCTTGGACTTCCCACACACACTTGGTGAGTATGATAGATCCTTTCAGTGCGTGTTTCCTTGTGTCGATTACGTGATTGTGTGCTTGTTTGCCTATGTGTTCCTTACTTGCTCTTACTTGAAGATGCATGTTTTATGTGTGCTTAGATGATTTCCTTGCGTAACTCCCATGTGATTACATGCCTTACTTCCTTGTGTGAATGCTTGATGTGACTCGCACTATAACATGCAATTGAATCATTGGACTTATAATATGAAAAAACATATATGTAAATGGTAAGTAACTTAAAGTGGAATGATCACGGCATGCTTAATTATAAGCTATGAGGCCAGGTGTGGGGCAATGTAAAAGATTGTGAATAATTATAAAAATACATCAACATGCTTGATTATAAGCTGTGGGGCTAGGTGGGGTGGTAAGGGCTTGATTGATTCACTCAATTGCAATGCATTTCTAGATGGTGCTAAGGTCGAGGACCCAACAGGAGTTGACCGTATAATATTGATTGGTCTAACCATCGAACCAATGAAAGTGAAATAGACGAGAACTAAATGTGAACGACATGTCATGACGTGATAAGAAGAAATGAAATGAATATGAGATGCATGTCACATTATTATACTTTTCCTCTTATGTGCTTACTTGTTTACACCACACGTTTTATTTATGGATTTCATACACTGATTTGTATCTAACATATTCCTCGATATGTCTTGCTCTCCTCTGTTTTGCAAAATGTATCCAGGTGAGGATGTATAGCGGGTTCACTTCCAGCCAGGTGGTGTGCTGGGTGTTTTGACAGCTAGGAGTTCACTCTCATTTACTACTTTTCATATTATTAGTAGCCAGTGGGCTTGTGGTAGGAGATATATTATGTACTCTTGTTAGTTCTTTTGGTGGCCGTGTTTGGCCTTAGTACTTGTCTTACTTTAGAGATAGCACTTGTGGTTTGAGATTCTTATGACATTTTCCTTCCGTTAAGTTATTCTTGCACCTTTGTGGTTCAAATGGACTTTTAGTTTAGTTAGAAGAGATGTTTAGTCAAGATCTCCATTGCTAGACGACCTTTATAAGTCGTATTCCGGGATGGGTCTTGACACCTTCATTATCAATGAATAAGACCTTTTGTACTGCGCTTACAATCCGTAAATTTGTGGCCTGGTTCCCCACACTTAAAACAACGACATGTCCTCCCAGTCACGGGTCTGGACGGAATCGCAACAGGTGCTCTCCCCATCACAACCCCAGCTCGGCCAACCTCCTGTTGGACCCCATTCTGACTACTAGAAGTCGTCTAAGGCTGAGCAGTCGAGCATCGTCTTGTCTGCATCTCGAGCTATAATGTCTTTTGATGGGCATGAGAAACAGAGTACAAGTCAAACATGTTCAAGGTGTCCTGATACTGAGCATGCAACCCTCCAATATAATAGCATACCAACTCGTCATCCGTCTCCCCCAAATCATTACATGCCAACAGCTAATAAAACTCAGTAGTATAATCATCCATTGTCTTTGCACCTTGACTCAAATTTTGAAACCTCTAGTATATTACTCGTGAGTAATTATGAGGCAGAAAAGCCTCACGAAGGTGTTTTCCAGTTTTTCCCATGACTCAATCTTCCTCTTTTCTATCCGAGCACGATGCACCTAAAGTTGTTGTCATCACTCCACAGTTGCCCCACGAAAATGAGTTGCAACCAGGGGAACCCATTTGTTGTCTAGAACCGCCTTGAAGTCAAAAACCTCCTTAACGGCAAATAGCAAATTGAGAAATTCCTCTACCTTCATTCCACCATGAAACTCTGGGATATCAATTCTTAGACCTGTCTCCTACTGTTGCGAAGTGGCCGGAGCTTCTCGGTCCTCCCTCTTGTAAACATATTGTGGTTGTCTCTTTGCCCTTCTATTTGGTTCTCTTCCGACGAAGGGGTTTTCATCCTCATCACTTTGAGCATTGTCCGACTCTCTGTCTTTTGCCAAACGTGGGTTGGGATTTTGTTGTTGTTGTGGTCGTTGTTGCTGCTGCATCTGGATCTGCATAGTGGCCACACTAGCTGCCAGATTCTCTATCACCTACTGTAGTTTGTTGAGTCTGTCGTCTTTTGTCACCTCCTGAACTAGTCTACGTCTGGGGGCCATTATGTCACCAGAATCGGAACTGAGCTTTCATACCAACTAATGTAGGGAGTTAACAAGGAAACAGATAAATAAACCCAAAACCGCTGATTCCTCAGAATGTCGGTTTAGATTTCTTCTTCAAAACTATTGATTCAATCGAATACCAGGTCAAAAGGCATCAAACAATCGTTGATTCACAGAATACCGATTGAATGGGAAGAACACTGTGCAAACAGCACAATAGTTGATTAATCTTCACAGAACTGTCGCCAATAGTCTACAAAACGAGTTTAAATAGGACAAGTAGAAACCCTAGGGCCCTAAACAAGTCAAACCCAAAAGAAAGAGAAATGAAATGCCCAAAACAAGTCATACCAACCAAAATAAAGACGAAAAGACAGGCCCAAAACACAAAACGGGACATTCCAAGCCAAGCTGTATGACAACCTTCAAGTATGGGGAACCAGACTATTGCCGTGCGTAGAATATGTTTTGCCGAGCTGAAATGGCCTTTGCCGAGCAGAGGAATACTGTGCAGAAATTACTGGACTGCCAAGAGTTGCCAAGATGAAGGTTGGAGCGCGGGAGCACAGTGTTTCAGCTTCCCAATTGGTCAAAAATGGTCATGAAGATGTGAATATGTCAGAGCAGTTTCTTGTCCGAAATGATGCTCAGTCGAGCACACAAGTCCAAAGAACAGACAGTGTCTTAGCCAAGCACAAATGCCCAGCTCTGGGTATTGTTAAGTCCATGATGCTTGTGCGACAGCCTCCATATACACCTCAGTTATGCATTCTGCATCAGGTTCTGTCAAGGCATCAGGTTCTGTCAAGGCATTGATGTGTTTTTATTTTTGAAAGGCAAAAAATATATTATATAAATTGAATAAACCCCAGCAATACACCAACAGCTCGCACCCACCAGAAATTACTACCAGCAAAACCGCCACCTACCAACATCCAACCACACCCCTAACTATACAGGAAAGAAAACAACAGACGGACCAAACTGCAACAAACCCCTACGACCTAAGAACCGCGAACACCTATGCACACAAGAGGCATTGATGGGTTGCATATCGAAATCGAAGGGTGAGAGTATTTAGGTATGTTATGTTTTGGTGATTGAGTAAAGAGCAGACATTCGGTATTCAAGAGGGGTTGTATATCGATGTCCTTGTGTGTTCTTGTGTGTATTCTAATAGACATATCGGTATGTAAAGGTATTTTTAACGTTGATGATTGCCTAGTGCCTTGACATACTGATATATGGGGTGTCACATGTCGGTATGTGTTCATATTTCAGTGTTCATTAAAGGTTGTTTGGTCGAAAAATTATGTTGAGATGTATGTGGGTTGTGTTATACACACAAACCCTATCTCTCCCTCATTCTTTTAGGCGCCACTCTCTACCTCCCTCCTCTTCTTTCCCTCATTTGGAGCTTCAGGTCTTCATTAACATTATAGATCGTCGTGTGGGCTACATATTGAGCCAATTCTGGACCTCAGTTATAAAGAACTCTCACCTAGAATTTCTAGATTTCTCTTGTTTGAGATAGGATTTTCTATGTTAATGTTAGATAATATACATGAAATTTTCTAGATAAAAACTTGATTAGGGTTTGTTTTCTTTAAAATCTAAAATTTGGGTTGGGGTCTTGAAGTAAAATCCAATATTGATTGTGTTGTTTGGTGTTATTGAGTGTCCTTGGTGGTGTTGGGTGTTAAACGATTATAAAGAATACTTAAATTTATCTGATTACGCTAATTTTTTATAGGTTCACTCAAAATAATAATTAAAAATTACTAAACACGTCGAGATTTTCACGTGGGACCCAATATGAGTCTCGGTATGAAGATGTATATGTTGGTCACATCACACAAATAATTTTATCAATTTATTACTTTTTAAATATTATTTTAAGTAATTCTATAAAAAATAGCATAGTCAAGTAAATTTAAGTACTAATTTCAATTGTTTATAGTAGACATTCACGAGTTTTTAAGCCTAAATTTTTTTAAAAAAATTAAGACAGAAACTTTATCAATGATGGTACCTTGAGATTTATTTTTTTTGTACTCTAATTCCTCCTCAGGAAATATCAGGAACAAAAAGGACTATCCAAAGAAGCTATTGGCTTCTAATGTCAACGGTCTAAAAATTGTGAACGAAATGTAAAATCAAGGCAAATGCAAATAACGATAATGCAAGTAAAAATAAATTGTTTACTCTTGAACGTACTTTCTGTATTAACTTATGTGAGCCTCCAACAGATAAGAATGAATTTATATTTATTCCAGCATGACTTGGTTAGAAAGATGATCAAAATCTTTTACATTGCTCAGTCAACAACCTTGGGTATAGAAGAGGGCCCAGAGAAAATGTGACCTATCTGGTATGGAATTCTGTTGAGGGATGAGTCTCTGTGAAGTAGCTGATCGGATGGCCGTGAAACATGAGGGATAACCCCCCCAACTGCCTGTCTTTCCTTATAGGATGCCCAAGTCACCACATAAAGCCCTGCAATAACTAAAAAACCCCCGAGAATGCTGTTTCCACATGCATAATTAGGAAGAAAAAAAAACGGTTATTATTAGTCCTTAGTTCCGGGTTAGTCGCTAAAGAACTTTTAGGGGTTTAGTTCCAAATAATGTTCAGATGAAACTACTTCATTGAAGAATATCTTTTTTATCAGACATGCAAATTGAAGCAAGTGTCAATTGTGCTTAAGAATAAAGTATAGGTTGTGTAAATGAGCCAAAGTGGTTAGGGAAAACCTTCCCAAATAAATAGGGCTTCCAAGGAAAACTGTTGATAACAAGGCAGATGCAGCAGGTTGAAGAGGATTATAAAGAGCAACCAAAGCAGGTCCCAGGATCTTGTTGGACCATGTTAAAAGTCCATAGTTAAGCGCAGATGCAACAATTCCCTGTGGAAACAAAGGATAGTCAAAATGGCTCTATCTAGGTTTTTCCTTCCAATAAGATTAAATGCTCAATCAGCATTAGAAACTGCTTAACCTAGTTATTGAAACGAAGGAGAAACTCTTGTCCACTTGATTCAAATTCGGAAACAACCAACAGTTGGGGTGGAAAGGGAATCAAGTGGCAAACCCACTCTCTAAGTAAGTAAGGTTCTTTCAAGTTTGGCGGGCATTATAAAAAAAAAATGATTGTAAGTCCACTACAGGTTGCTGGATATTCTAGAGCTCTATCCTAACATTTTAATATGAAGAAAGAAGATAACAAGGCACAAAATTTCACAAAATCATTATTACATAAAAATATTTGTGCAATAATGATACTCCGAAGCATGATAATGTGCACAAAAAATGATTTGGGTCTATGTGTCTATCCTCTTGATGCTTTTTAGCTTTGATTTGGAAGCATGATTATGCAACAAAACGTCCTTTTAGCTCTTCGGTTTTTTACGGTATAAGGAGACCAGTTTTTAGTGGTTTTATGAAAGCATTTACTTTGTGCATATTATCAAAGGTTAGGTCTGTTTCCAATTCTTCCTCCGCTCATATTCCTCAATGATTGGGAACTACACGAGTTATATTATGTAGTATTATTACATAGAAACGAGAAAGAAATGAAATAGTCACGGAGAATTACTGACTAAAGGTAAATATGAAATTAACTGCAACTTCTAAAGAAAAAAGGCCAGGAAAGAAAAGGATATTTACAGCATAGAAAACGGCAAATATCTCAGACTGGGTCAAACTCCAATCTGTTGTCTCGTTGTTCATAAACAAAGCTGTCACTACCATAAGTAGAGCACCAAAAAAGTATGAATATGCTGTCACTGATAGGCTGGCAGGATACCTTGCAAGAAGTGGAGCCTGAAATTATTTACAGCAATGGGTAAAACCTCACAACAACAAACATTAGAACTAAGCAAGCAACCCCACATGTAACTGAACATTCCCTTTTAGTACTCTTTCCCATGGAAAAAAAAAATTGCCAATCACATGTACTAGCTACAGCTACGAAATTCTACCTAGAATTAAAGCATAAGATGATCTCAATAGATATCACAGAATTGAGTCTTCCATCTTTAAGGAAGCAGAATTGAGTAAATGAATGCAATGAAGTAGAATTTGGGCTAAATTTCACCTAACTCCCCTGAGATTCCTGACAAATCCACTGCCATCCTTTCCTCAAGTTTCTAAAAATGCATTTACCTCCTTTACTTTTTAAACTATTTTCCGGGTTCCCCCCTTCAGTTATTTATGGTTAACGATGTAACTTAAAAACAGTTTTTTACCCTAATTACTCATATCCCACCTCTAGGTTTTCCTACATTTCAGTTACGTCCCCCAAAGTTTCTGACAAATCCATATACTTCCCCTCAAGTTTCAAAAAATGCATTTACATCCCTTTTGCAAATATTTCCAGGATTCCCTCTTCTAGACAGTTTGACTAACGACGTCAGTCGTAGAAATATTAAGTATAATTTTTTACCATTTCTAATTAGATTATTTTGGAACAATTTGGCCTAACGATCTCATTGGATTGTTTTTTATTATCTTTATTCATTTCTTTGCATTTGTTAATTTTGTGGCTTATTTTTATCTTTAGATTTTTCTCATCGAGGCGAACCAATAATCCATAAAAAATAAAACACAACTAACACATGAAAAAAAATTAAATAAAGACAAAATAATTCAATTAGAAGGTTGTGCGAAATTGAGTTGGAAAAAGGAATAACTAGATTCATTATGCTCAATTTGGCCTAACGTTTTAATTAAATTATTTTTTTTTCTTTAAAAATTATGACCAAAAGTTTTAAAAAGTTCAGAAAATAAAAATAATAATTCAAAAATGTCTATTTTGATTTATTTCTGTCTTTAGTAAACTTTTTAAAAAAATAGCCATATTTTTTATTTTTTAGATTACTTTCGCAAGATGAACCAATAATCCACAAAAATTAAACACTAGTTAAGCATAACCTCCTCATTATTTAACCTCTTCTTTTACTAAGATAATAAATAACTAAACAACCAATTAATGCTAAGATCCATGAAGGTTGTTAATAATTTTGTTAAAACTAATTTTAAAGAATTATTGCTATTATTCTTTGATGTAAATAATTGTTATGATTCAGAACCTATTTTCTCTAAACATGTACAAAATTTAAAAATTTGAGGATTTCCTTTAATAAAGCATGTTTCTTAAATACTCTAGAAAATTTGAGTATATGATTAGGAATGGATATACAAATTACAGAGACAAATACAAATGATACGGATATAACGGTACAAGAAATGTGCAAAAAATAGGAAACTAGTACAACTAGGATATGTTTATTGTAATACACATTCCATTTAATTTCCATTAATTAAATTCATTGAAGATGCATGTATAATTCTTTTAATAAAAGTCGCATGGTTAAAGGTGAAGGTATGTGTGTGTTGAGGTAAAAGGTGAAAAAAGTGCAAATTATAAGTTGATCTTTAACGAGAAGTATCGTGTTATGCATTGCATGGTGTTACCACATTTAAATTTCATTCATTCTCATGTATGATCGAGATTTAAGGTGATTGGTGAGGCGCCGCGAGTACTTAGATGTTATGTCAAAGAATAGAAATTCTTGAGGATATTATTGGTGTTGAAAGCCTTGGGTGATTGGGGATTTGTTTCGAGTTTAGGGTGCAGAAAATTGAAGGAAGATCAAATTTGGGCTAAGGGGTGAGTTGGTGCGCCTTTGGAGTGCCCCGGGGGCTCAAGCCCCGCAAAGAGAAATTTTGGGCCGTTCCTAGAGCAGTTTGGAGCACCCGGGATACAGTGGGCGCTCAGGAAGCGCGCCCAAAGTGCACACGAGATCTCGGACATGGTAGAAAAATTGGAAAGGATATTATTGAGGTGAAAGAGCATTGGCGCAGTGTTAAGAGAAGTAGATTGGAATTTTATAAATCAAAACAATCGAGTGGTGTTAATGTGAATCGTGGAGAAGAGAAAATTGTAAAGTTGGATAGCGAGTATAGTAGTGTTAAACCTTACGGTGAGAAAAAAGAGCAAAGTGAAAGTCAACAGATGTTGTTTAATAGTAAGTAGGTAGTACATCATTTTTTGGATATGGATCAATGGATTATATGGTGAGGAATTGTCATAATAGTATGAGGGAAGTAGTATGCTTTAATTGCAATGAAAAAGAGCATATAGCACCCCAGTGTCACAAGCGTCAGGCAGTAACCGAGGAAGCAGTGGGAGGAGTTCTGACTAGGAACGCCAAGGAGAAAGGTGTTGCAACGACTCCAAGGAGGATGTTTGATTGCCATCACATGGAGTGCATGACACACCAGAGGAGGCAGCAGGTATATCTTTATTTGTTACATCAAATATGTTTGGAAAGGTATTATATTATCAATTATTCATCATTGTGATATCTGTGACATGCATGCAATTAAGCAAACTGTGAATAATAATCTGGTGAGTAATCGGTAAATGAAATTTGATAAAGGTTCATGTGAAAAGTGGAAATCGATTTGAATATTATTGTGTCGTTAAAGACTAGAGGTGTCAAACGGGTCGGACCGGCACGGGCACGGCACGGGCACGACACGTTTAGAATGGGCACGGCACGGCACGACACGGGCCGATACGGCACGAGCACGTAATTTTTGGTGGGCCGGGTCGAGCCACAATTTTGCAGCACAGGCACGAGGCACGGGCACGGCACGATAAGGCGCGAATACGGCACGAGCACGGCACGGCACGAGCACGGCACAGTCACGATTAGATTTTTTTAATATACATATTGTATAATAAATAATGTATTCTAAATAAATCCTTTTTTGTTGTTTAATCATAATAATAATAATAATAATAAAAATAACAAAACAAAACAAACAAACAAACAAAATATAAACCCCCCAGATCCCTATTTTTATACAATAAGGGACAAAATCGTATTTTGTCCCTATTTTCCAGATACTTTAATTAAGAGAGAAATAATTTCGTCTCTATTACTGAAATTATCTGTAGGGAATTTTTGGTGCCCAAACTTTTTTCAATGCCGCTAAACCCTATACATGTTCTTGCGAACCCTAGACACGCATTTGACCTGCAACTCGAACTCGTCCCAATTTTCTCAGAACTCCTCATTTGGCCTGCAAATGGAACTCGCATTGGCTGTCGCAGTGTGAGAATCGATACTTGTTGTAGGGTCGCTGGTGAGGGGGATAAGGCAGAGTAGGTGATCGAGGAACTCGTTGTTCAGTACGGAAGAGTTAA
>NMUG010008107.1:0-11783 GCA_002855965.1 Monotropa hypopitys | reverse complement strand
CTGTTTTTACCCCATTGTTGTACAATTTAGGTATACGGGGAACTTTGTTTGGATTGAGTTAGAAATGTTATGATATGGTTTTTCTTACAAATCCCGTAGATACTTGAAGAGAAGCTCTATTCGCATTAAGTCTCAGTAGCACCACAGAAAATAATTAGCAGGGGTGTATTTTAATTACTTAGAATTGAATGTACGCAATGATCACTTATCCCAGTTGCAATTCCTTTTTTAAAGACCATCTCCAAGGGGGTACTCAAATGGGTACCCAAACCCAAATTTAGGATATCATGTACATTATTCATTTTTCAACTGATACCCAAATGCGTAAACCTCCAAATTGGGATAAATCTAGGCATGTCTCCAATATTTTGGGATGTTGCATTCCAACTCAGCTTCGTCCGACTATTTTGTGTGGAGCCCATCTCGGAGCTCCACACAAATAATCTGAACCGTTCATAAAATTTGAAAATGCTGTTTTGAAATTCATGTTTTCCCGCACACTTTTAGCTTTTGATTTTTCTTTTTTCTTTTTTTGTCCAAAGTCACTAGCCATTGATCCTTCAAGCTCATCACCTGCACCTGCCTGGTTCTGACTTCATGGTCAAGGGATTCAAAGGTCTGTTCTAGTTTCCCCCTCTGAACCCAAAATGGCTGATGATCATGCCCGCATTGATAGAATGGAAAGCTCCATCAAAGAACTGCGTAACGTGGTCGCTGCCTTGACCACTGTGATCCATAATTAGACCCAGGGAGTTGCTGCTTCTCCTCAGCCAGTCCCAGAACCTGTAGTTGAGAATGGAAATGATGTGATGGATGACTTATTTGGTCCTGAAGAAGAAGAAATTTTATCAATTCAATCCCAGAGTCCATGCTTTACTCCCACCCCCACCAGCAGTGTTCTAAAAATCCCCCTAGTCGGCCGATTAATCTCCGATTAATCGCTAGTCGGACCCTCCCGCCCAGCTTTTGGGGACTGAGCGCCCACCGCCTGGCCGTTGCCGGAAGAAGTCGGCCGACTAATCGGGTTGGTCGCTATTAGTCGGCGTTGCAGGGATTAATTGGGATTACTCGATTACTCGGGGCGTACCGATTAATCGGCAATTGCAGCGATTGTGGATTTTGGTCGGGGGAAAATTAGGGGTTTTTAGTCGGGGGCAGGGGGGATTAGGGATTCTTTAGTCATTTTTAGTCGAGGGATTAGGGGTTCTTTAGTCATCTACTGTGTGTATACTGTGTGTGCAGTTTAATATATAATACGTATATGTATATTTTAGTAGTCATTATTTTTTTGGAGCAACAGATTGGAATTTCTTGGTTAACTATGTACAGTGTGTGTACAGTGTATTAAGTTAACTGTGTACAATATATGAATAATGCTAACTGTGTACAGTGTATTTAGTATCATATTGTTGTTCTTAATTTCGAATTATTGTTCTTAATTTCGGACACTGGTATCAACAGTGGTTCTTAATGTGGCTATATGTATTGGCTCTATCGATATGCATCATTACACATCTTCATTTTAAAAAATGAATAAAAAAATACAAAATCCGACTAATCTCTAGTCCTCGATTAATCCCCGATTAATTGGCCTAGTCGCTAGTCCTTCCTCGGCCGCCCGACTAGCGCCTAACGATTTTTCGAACATTGCCAGTACCTGAAGTTGCTGACAATCGCCAAACCTTGTAGGCCTAGATGGCCGAGATGAGGAAATCACTGCTCCGGTCCAAAGTGGACAGAGAGTTCATTTTGGACGTGGATGATCTATGCTTGTTCCATGATGCCCGTCTGCATGCAAATTTCAAGATGCCTGATGTTAGTAGATTCAATGGGATGAGGATCCCCAATACCCATCTGAAAGCTTATATTGAAGCTCTTCGCCTGATAGGTCTCAGTGATGAACTTCTTGCTCAATTGTTCCACCAATCTCTGAGCGATATAGCCCTTGAATGGTTCCTGTCCCCGGAATCCTCAAAGAAGAAGTCTTGGGAAAACATATACCACGCTTTCATAAGGCAGTACGTCTATAATGTACAGATCGAAGTCACCACTCGTGATCTCGAGGCAACGAGGATGGACGCGAAAGAGATGTTTACTGATTTTGTGATTCGCTGGAGGGCAAAGGCTGCCAAGATGACGAACAGACCCGAGGAAGTTGACCAAGTTCATATGGTGATCAAGAATTTGCAGCCCGTCTATGCCAGGCATCTTGTGACTCAATACATCCTGGCTTTCATGCACCTCCACCAAGATGGGTTTTCGATCAAGGAAGGCATCCATACAGGATTGTTGGAGAAAAATGAACCCATAAATAGATGACCATTTGTTGGAAGCAACATCAGTCTCTATAGTAGCCCAGCCAATCAAAGCTTTGGAAGTAATGAGAATAACAACCGTCCCAATACTATCAACGCTGTCAATGCTCAACCACCCAAGCCGAAACGCACCTTCACCCTCCTTGGAGTCCCTATGTCTCTCGTTTTTAGCTCCTTTAGGAGAAGCGACTGCTGAAACCTTTGGATCCTCCCCGTAATCCGCCTGCTGGCGCTGACCAAACCAAATTCTACTTGTACCCCTAGTACACCGACCACTGTCCTCGCCTCCGCCATGAGATCCAAGATTTAATTGATAACAAGACTATCCCCGCTCCTAATCCCAGACCCAATGTCATCAACAGCCCTATGCCAAATCATAATCAAGCCCACCCGAATGTGAACCATATATAGGTAGCCAGCTCCACCATCCTTTTTGACCCCGCCGGTCTCATCGTCCCCATCGGCTCTCCTCGCCCTATTTACGCCATGCTTGAGGATACCTTCGAGATCAACCTAATTATGGATAATGATACCAAGGCCATATGGTGGGATATGCGATGCAGATTATTGGAAGCACAACGTTTGCTAGTACCCCATATTGAACCCTTCACTCCAAGTGATATCCGTTGGGAGTGTGATCTGGAGGACGAAGCAAGAATGCTAACAGAAATCGTAGCTGGAAAAAGGCCAATGAATGAAGATGGAAGTTCGAAAGTCAATCCATTTGAAGGGGATGCGATTGTTAACACCATCAGTTTTGAAGAATTTTGGGGTTTGCTTGTGGGAACAAAAACAGGAGAATCCTCGGGACTGTCAGTTGAAGAAAAAGCAATACCAGAAGACCAGAAATCCATGTTCAACCCATTTGAAAAAGATGAAACAAGGCTCGCTGAGGATTTGTGGGAGCAGGAAACTGTAGATCATCTGACCCGGAGCGGTCGAGTGTTTAGGGCAGCTGACCTGTATGCCGAGGAATCCATTGGAACAGTACCCGTGGCCCCCCTATTCGGAATACACTCGAGGAAGATTCTCATAACGATGGAGTGCTTAAGCAACAAACGCAAGATTAACGCCAATATTTCTATTTGGCAGTTGCTCGGAGTTTTGAGAAAGCACATGAAATCTGTAATGAAAGCACTCAGCAAGATCGATATGTCAACTGAAAGTCCCCCTAATCAAGTTGTGGCCATGCTGACTGTCGGAAAAGTTGTTGAAGCCTTTACTTTCATAGAAGATGACATGCCCCAGAAGGAACTCACCACAACAAACCCTTATACATAATTGTCGAAACCCGTGGAAGGAGCATCAGGGGTGTTCTGTTTGATAATGGGTCCACCCTAAATGTCTGTCCGCTCCGCACTGCATATTGCCTTGGCCTAAAGCATAAAGATTTCTCTCCATCAGTCCAAGGAGTTCCATCATATGATAACACCCGTCGAGACGTGGTAGGCATTGTAAAGCTTGTTCTACGAATTTGAGTCTGTGGGGCCAAACCCCAAGTCTTCTTTCTATCTTGAATTTGAGTCTGTGGGGCCAAACCAGTAAAGCAGAAGCTAAGAAGGATTAGGCCAGATTGGGCGCTGAAGATTAAGGAAGAGGTTATGAAGCAGATTGATGTAGGTTTCCTCATGGTTTCTGAATACCCATCTTGGGTTGCCAACATCGTGTCGATACTGAAGAAGGACGGTCGCATCAGGGTCTATGTAGATTTTAGAGATTTGAATAAGGCGAGTCCTAAGGATGACTTTCCACTTTCGCACATTGATATATTGGTCGACAACACTGCCAGGCACGAGTTACTCTCATTCATGGATAGATTTTTGGGATACAACCAAATCTTGATGGCACCCGAGGACAGAGAAAAGACAACATTCACAATGCCTTGGGGCACGTTCTGTTATAGGGTTATGCCTTTCGATTTGAAGAATGTCGGGGCAACATATCAGCGAGCCGCTACAACTCTATTGCACGATATGATCCATAAAGAGGTGGAGGTGTATGTGGAAAGCATAATTGTCATGTCAAAGGACCGAAATGGGCACGTCATTGCACTTAGAAAATTCTTCGAGAGAATACGCAAGTATTGCATATGCCTCAATCTGCAGAAATGCACTTTTGGAGTCACAGCTAAAAAAATATTGGGATTTTTAATAACAACAAGAGGAATTGAGGTTGACCCGATGAAGATAAAAGCCATTCAAGAAATGCCCGTTCCAAAAACCGAGAATGATGTTCAGAGTTTTCTGGGACAAATTCAGTCTATCAACCGATTCATCTCAAAGTTGGCATCACGATGTGAACCTTTGTTCTGACTTTTGAAGAAATAGACCACGTTTGAATGGACAGATCGTTGCCAGACTACTTTCGATGAAATTTGCCAGTATTTACGGAATCCGCTAGTTTTGTTTCCACTATAGTCGGGAAAGCCACTGATCCTATACTTGTTAGTGACTAGAGGTGCAAACGAGCCGAGCTAAGCTCGAGCTCGGTACGTCAAAATTTTTTGAAGCTCGAGCTCGGCTCGACTAAGCTTGATACCAAATAAACGAGTTGAGCTCGGCTCGAACTCGGGCTCGTGCAAATATAAAAACACCACCACATAAATATAATGAAATTGAATTTTAAACAAGCACCAACACCACATTTAAAATCACAACAAACCAAATAAAGTTGAACTTGTCCTAAAATAACAACCCATATTAAACTAAAACTAAAAGTTCCCAGCAAATGACCCAAACAAATAGGCACAAAATACATGGAGACATAAATTGATACATGGAGACATAAATACAATGAGGCCAAAATGTCAAATGTTTTGTTAAGGTTGATAATGCTCTCTAACTTTCATCTCCATTTCCTTGTTACAGTAAAACAATATGATAAATAAAACAAGTGAGACATAAATTAGTATAGTTCTTCATAAAAACTTGACATGTAAATTGTAATGTAAAATTTACAACACTTGGAAAAAAGATACAATTTCTGCTATTGAACTAATCATCATACATTTACTATTAGAAGTGATGCATAACTCCATCAAGGTAGTGTGAACTCTTTATGAGATGTCTCCTTGATATGTAAGGAGAAATAAAAAAATATATTAGTCAATATCATTTTAGAAAATACATTAAATTCATTATTAAGTAAAGGGTCAATAACATGTTAATGAAGTCTAAATATGAGAGATTAAACATGTTATTACATCTCCTTTCTTTAGTCCATGTAGTGCACGCACCCAATTAGCTCCACAAAGTAACATTTCAACCGTGTCAGTTGCCAATGATGCACGATATGGGTCAATAACTCTACCTCCCGCACTAAATGTGGACTCCGAAGCCACAGAAGTAATCAGAATGGATAATATATCACACGCCATCCTAGACAATATCCGATACTTGAGATTATTTGCTTTCCACCACTCCAATGCATCAAAATGGGAATTTGACCCTTCACCACATATGTAGACACCTTCTTCTAAATAAATGTCCAAATCGGATTTCACTGGTTGAATGATGTCAGATCTTCTAACAAAAGACTCGTATTTAGATCTACTAGTGACAACTTTTTTACCATGTGAAGCAATGGTAAGAGAATCAACTTCAAAAATGTTTTGTTGTAAAAGTTGCTCATTACATGCCTCGGAATGCATAGCAACATACTCATTATAAAGTGTGTAGAGAGACTCACATACTATAGCAATGTTCGACGCAACATCCATCTCACTTTTTATCTCCGGATAACAAAATCCAATAAGCACTAACTTGTATCTTGGATCCAATACCGCACCTAGAGCCATTATGAAATTACACTCGCCCCAATACTTGTCAAATTTCTCCTTAATCCTTAGAGCCATTGCTTTGATGTATCTCTCTCCATACTCTGCACTTTTGTCTAATATTTATTTAATTCTCCAAACCTCGGTGAGAAACAAGTTAGATGTTGGATATTCACTTCCGGAGATAATGTGTGTCACATCATTAAAAATTCCTAGAATTGACACATATTATCAACTTTTCCCAATCCTCGGGATTAGGCACGTAGTGAAAACTCGCATCCCTTTCGCTATATAAGACATCTTTGAACTCTATGGCCGCTGACTCATTACTTCTCAACGAGCTCGGCTCGCGAGTCTAATCTAGTAAAGCTTTAACAAACTCGAGCTCGGCTCGTTTACTTAACGAGCTAGAAAGTTGGGCTCAAACTTGTTCATTTATCATTCGAGCCGAGCCAAGACGAGCAATTGTCGAGCCGAGCTGAGCTCGCGAGCTGCTTAGCTCATTTGCAACCCTATTAGTGACCGACTCGGCAATGGGCTGCATGCTGGTGCATGAAGGAGATAATAGTGCTGAGAAGGCTGTGTACTACATAAGCAAGAAGATGGGATCCTGTGAAGAACGCTACACTTCGTTAGAGAAGACATGTTGGGCATTAGTTTGGGCCTCAAAGAAGTTGAGGCACTACCTGCTGACCTTCTCGGTAATGTTGATTTCTCGAATGGACCCGCTCAAATATCTCTTCGAAAAATCGACAATTACTGGAAAGTTAGCACAATGGTTGATCATGCTGGCCGAATTTGAGTTGAAGTATGTCACGAGGAAATCTGTGAAAGGAAGAGTTGTGGCCGAGTTCTTAGCTGATCATCCTGCAGGAGAGCCGATTGAAGAAGAGTTTGAATTCCCAGTCGAAGATCTGTTGATGGTATCTGATGACGTTCGGACGTTGTACTTTGACGGAGCCTCAAACTAGCATGGTTTTGGGATTAGTATTCTTCTAGTCACACTAGACAGATCATGCATCCCCTTGTCGTTCAAGCTTAACTTCGAGGTCACAAACAATCAGGCAGAGTATGAGGCATGCATTGTCGGGATGAAAGTTGCTCTGGAGTTGGGTGCAAGAAAATTGAAGTTATTGGAGACTCGGCTTTGGTGGTATCACAAGGTTGAGGCGATTGCAAGGTTAAGGAGGAGAAGCTACGGCCCTATCACCATAGCCTGCAAGATTTGATTCCTGATTTTGAGTATGTAAAGTTCACCCACATTTTGCGCTTAAAGAACCATTTCGCTGATGCATTGGCAACCTGTGCGTCAATGATCGAGATCCTGGACGGCGTCGGGATGAGACCCCTAGTAATAGAGCATCGACATGTGCAAGCTTATGAAGCAGTCAACGCGATTGAAGAAGTGGTGGATGAACACTCATGGTTCTTTGACATTCAGAATTTTGTGGAGAAATGGGAGTACCCAGATTGAACCGAGAAAAGACATCAGACACCTCTTCGAAGGTTGGCAACCAATTATATTGTTCACGGTGGAAGGTTGTACAAGAGATCATACTGTGGACTTCACAACTTGTGAGTGACGGAGGCTCAAGGAAAGCAGATCATGCAAGAGATTCATGCTAGAGTCTGTGGGCCCCATATGAACAGTATCATGCTTGCCAAGAAGATTCTGTGGCTATGGTATTTTTGGACTACTATGGAGACGGATTGTGTGGAGCTTGTACGTAGATGCTACAAGTGCCAAATCCACGCCAATCTCATACATGTTCCACCATCCGAGCTTCATAGTATGACCTCGCCTTGGCCCTTTTTCGTATGGGGGATTGATATCATTGGGAAAATTACTCCGAAGACTTCGAACGACCATAATTACATCCTGGTTGCAATAGACTACTTCACAAAGTGGGTAGATGCCGCGTCGTTTGCCAAGCTTACAACGAAGCATGTCGCCAAATATGTAAAGAAAAATATCAACTATCGGTACTGTGTCCCGCATGAACTCATTTCAGACAATGGTAAGTAATCTGAAGCAAAGACTATGGATTTGTGCGATAAATACAAGTTCCAGTTCCACAAATCGTCTCCTTATGGACCGCAGACCAATGCGGCAATAGATTCTGCAAACAAGACGTTGAAGACCATAATCGAGAAGACTCTTGAAAATGTTTGTGGATGGCCAGAGAAACTGCCTTATGCTTTGTGGGGATATCAGACGTCGTTTCGTACGTCAACAGAAGCGACTCCGTACTCCTTAGTTTATGGGACGGAAACCATTTTGCCCATTGAACTGGAAGTCCCGTCTTTGAGAATTGTAGTAGAAAGCGGAATTACAGAAGTAGACTGGATCAGCAGACGATTTGAGGAGTAAATGTTGTTTGATGAAAGACAGCTCAAAGTGCTCTATCACGTACAAGGTTATCAATGCAGAATTGCACGCGCATTCAACAAGAAAGTTAAGCCTAGAGGATTGATTGTTGGCAATTTGGTTTTGAAATCGACCAGGGCACCCAGTCATGACCCCTGTGGAAAATTTAAGTCGACTTGGATTGGACCGTTCATCATTGAGGAAATAATGTCTAGAGGAGCCGTTAAGCTAGTGGACATAGACGACAACAACTATGTTGACCACCAATCTGGACCAACTTAAGAAGTTTTATCCTTGAGAGTGTCTGCTAGATTGAAAACTGCAAGGACAGACAACCTAGGCAAAAATTAAGGCAAATACCCGCTAGGTCAAAAAACCCTTTTGGATTGTCTAGACAAAACTAAATGTGTAAAATTGTGAAAATAAGCTCGCTAGATCAAAAATTCGGAAGGGCGATGCTAGTCAAAATTGAGCGAAAAGGAGAGAAGAAAAATACACGAGGATACCTTAGCCCGATCTACGTTTGGCCTGGGATACATAGGCATCCACATCGGCTCGACCATTTGCCTCGACAAACTTTTGTTGGTCCAGATGTTTTACCAATGCTGCCACTGTACCATGTCGTGCTCTGTTTGAGTTTGAAAAGGAAATATTTGCCCCGAATGTTTAAGTCATCCGACATTACAGTAGTGGAAAATGATAGAGGCAAACTTGTTCTAACACGTGCCACCACCGGGTGGCGCATGTGCATCGATTATAGGAAACTTAATGCCATGACTAGGAATGATCACTTTCCACTGCCCTTTAGTGATCAAATCCTAGAACGACTTGTGGGCCAAGGGTACTACTACTTTTTAGATGGCTATTCTGGTTAATATAAAAAACTTGTTGATCCGGTTGACCAAGAGAAAATGTGTAACGACCTAGAATTTCAAATGTAAAATTTAAATGAAAATGTGTTCTTTTAAAATAGTCAATTGATTATTGATGGAGTTTGGGGTCCAATAGATATTAATCTAGCAGTTTGGTATGGTGAGGACCCCCGGTATGAAGTTAGTATGTTTTTAGGTTGTTCCGGCAATGTGTCGATGGTCTTCTAGGCCCATTGTGACCTCGAAGTGTTTTCTGAATGAGAATACATTCTTCACCAATGTTGTAGAGAATCACATTAGAAATCCAACGCAACTTGAATCGTCTCAATCGGAGTTCAGACGAAGAAGTTATGACCGAAATACTTCCGGAGGTCACATCTGCAACTTTTAAATTTTCCTCAAGGAGACCGGTCCCCCGTACCGCTGCAGACCGGTCCCCTCCTATTATTTCGAATTTTTTTGAGTTAAATGGAGGGCATTGTTGTTATTTCTTAGGGGGGTATATATATGTTTTTGGTGCGTGTTGGAAGCATTTTGGGAGCCCAAATTTCAACCCTTGCTCCTCCTCCTTCTCTCTCTCTCTTCCTCCATTTTAGATCTCTCACTTCTCTCTTCAAAACAAGGGCCCTCCAAGCACCTACTCAAGATCCACCAAGGAGAAAGCTTGTTCTCCTCACCGAGGGCGTTCCGGCAAGCCATGGATCGAAGCCATCCACCAAGTTCTGGGTTTTGGGGTCTCCTCCAACTTCAAGCAATGGAGTTTTGGTCTTCATCAACGTTGAAGAGCACGGCGAGGGCTTCGCGGTGATGGGTTTGGATCGCGGCAGTGTGGAGGAC
The DNA here is from genome assembly GCA_002855965.1 of Monotropa hypopitys. Taxonomy (NCBI): domain Eukaryota; kingdom Viridiplantae; phylum Streptophyta; class Magnoliopsida; order Ericales; family Ericaceae; genus Monotropa; species Monotropa hypopitys. The sequence continues at coordinate 1,616 of NMUG010008107.1, read as the reverse complement.
ATTTTCCGGTGACTTCTCTGGCGACTTCTCTGGCGACTTTTTCGGCGATGCTCCGATGGGTAAATTCTTAACTCCTATTAAGCATGTATGTGTGTGTACGTAGGATCAAGTTGGTATCCTAATGTGTAGGAATTTTATGTTGTAAATTAATGCAACATTGTGTTGGAATTAAGCGGTGATCTTGGGCCCGCTAGTTGTTTGATATGATACTCCTAGAGGCGTAGGCGCACTAGGTGTTCGACGAAATTCCCGTGAGTTGGATGGTTAGTGTTTTTGGTGACTTGTAAGGCGATTGGTGGTCATTGGAGTTTAGGGCCGCCAAGTGTTCGACGAAATGCCCGCCCATCACAATCAGCAAAGAGTGAAGAAGAAGAAAAAGAAAAAGGGAAAGGAAAAACAGTAGATCTGGATTGAAGGAAACTTGGAAGGAAGCATCTAGAACTTGTTTGCAGTCTTGTTTAGGAATCTTTGTTGTAAATGATCTCATGAAACTCTGAATAGTTTTTGGTAAAATCTGTTTATTTGTAAATGACAAGAAAGGGGTAGGAACCAAGCTGAATATACTTGTCATTTAAAATTTCCTTGACTCTTATGCTCATTATAAGCTAAAAGTCCTGCATGATCTTTAATGGTTCTACTAAGGATTAGCACTTATCATACTACAGATTTCCAATTCATTTATAGTCTTGTCTCAAAAATTCATGGAATGGACAAAGATGTGAAATTCTTGCAAGAAACAAAAATCTTTGGGGTAGGTTCCTGCACTCACCTGTCATATGAGAGATCATACCTTATTGTGAGTGACCACCTTGGGGATCTTTGAAGTTGAAACTTAAAATGTTGATGTAATCTGAAGTGCATGGGTGAACTTGATAATACTATTGTGTTATTGTAAAAGAAAATCTGACTTGAGATTTTGCCATTATCTTGCTGAGTTGGAAACTGAAATTGTATGATTAATTTCTTAGCATGAATACACCTGTAGTGATAGTTTTGAGTGATTCCTTGCTAGGGACTAGCAAGTCCTAAGTTGGGGGGTGTGATTTGCACTCAAATGTGCAAATCTTAACCATCATTTCCTCTAACTTTTGCATGAATCTAATGCTAAGTTTGTAAATTGCTTGAGTTGAATGTAAACTGATAAATTGGATGTTCATGATGAAAAGCAAACTTAACATCTGTTGGTGTAGACATTTGCATGCTAGTCTTAACTGTAGGATATTCAAGAAGGAGACACGTGATCATGAAGGGAAAAAGAGCAGGAATTTCCGGAAAACCACACTAAGCTTCCGGGAATTGGTGAAGCAAGAAGAAGGAAGAGCTGCTTGAAGTCCCGGAAGAAAAGCTCGGAGTTTGCGGGAGAGCAAGAAGAAAAGTGAAAGACCATGCCAACTTCTGGGAGACAAAGAGCCATTTTCCGGAAAAGGGTCTCAAGACAAAAGAGAGATGCAAGCAGAGAATGGAATTCCCGGGAAAGCATTACACAGATTCCTGGGAGAAGACAGATGAATGGACATCCCGGAGCATCAGAGAAATAGACTCCCGGGACTGCACAATTCAACTCCCGAGAGAGCAAGGCAAACAAAAAGGATTGAGAAGCAATTTCCGGAAATGAA
>NMUG010008106.1:0-11783 GCA_002855965.1 Monotropa hypopitys | reverse complement strand
AGAGACCAATCACTCGCACTCGTATTTTTTGGCCCAATTAGAGAAACATTTGAGTGTAGATTATCTGTACTAGGCAATTGCATAACCCTCTATTTTTAGGTACCGACTCGGCTGTTTAGCTTTGGAGCTCGAAGGACTTGGGTGCCATTCTTGGTACCTCATTGTTTCTTACTTCATTTTAATTCTTGTACTCGGACTTTGTTTATGCATTTGGACTTGTAAACTTTAACTTATTCATTCGCTTGTTTGCATGTGATGTTCCCATTGCCTCTTATTTCCGCACTTGGTTTGGGTAGATCTTTATTTATTTGTCCTTATTTTTATGGATTTTAATATTTTAAAAATGGTTTGAAATTCTAGGGCGTGACAATATGTGTTCAGAACAAGTTCTTCAGAAAATTTGCTTTTTTATTCATGAAGAAGATTCATAAACAGTTTTGTTATTATAGTGGGAAGGAATAAGCCTTGGGTGGAATGTCAACTACCCTATACCTCAACCAAGTGTGAGGATTTTACATCACCATCGAGTCCGTATTTATACCAATGGGTTGTGATTTATCCTTGATGATTGGGTAGAGGATTGTTGACCACATTTGGAGTGGCATCTATTTGTTTTCCTTCAATGCCAATGATCTAATTATTTGTCAAGTCATGGATCTAGTTTTTCAGATCCCAACAAGTATACAGATCATGGATAGGTTGCCCAGATTGAAAGAAACATTTAAGGCTAGGTCGGTATTGTACTAGCAATGGATTTGGAGGTGGTCGTGAAGGAATTGGGGTAACATCCCCCAATATCAATAGTTGGTTGAAATTTCAGTCCAGGAAATTACCAGAGAAGTGTAATTCATTTTTCTGTAGAATCTTCTTAGTTGGGCTTTGGAGAAATATTTGACATTATTGGGGATATTGGTTGGTTTGTTGGGGGTAATTTTGTGAAGTTGGATAGTATTGTTGGTTTCTTGAATTGGTTGCTGAGAGGATTGTGGACACTTCAGGGTCTTTGGGTTTTTGTTCTGGGGATTGTTTTCTAGTATACATATATGGATATGAGATTTTCCTACTTCTAACTCCATCCTCGATCATTTCCCATTGTCACAGAATTTCTATGAAAGAACTATCGATGAATGTGCACAACTTCTCAAAGTACAATCATTAGAAACTCTCGACAAAATAATGGGTCTATTCTGAATTCAAAAGTAGAGGCACAACTTGTGTGGCCTCGTCTTTCCTACGGAGGGTGTATGAATGAAAGGACTCTCCAGGGTTTTGTTTAACCCACACTAAATGGAAATGGTCAACCATTATTTGGGTATTGTGGCGTTATTTCTAGATGGGGTATCTTAATTAAATGTCAAGTATATATACATACTTTAAATCCCTAAATTAAATCAACTTTGACTAATGGCATGATTAGTAAAATAGACCAACTTAGTGGATAGGGAGGTCATAAAGTTTAAATTCTGATTAGTGGGTATATAAATATGACTTATAGAGTCATTAGGGTTTATCAAAACCTAAAATACTCCTAAGGATGGCCATAGAGAGGATTGAAGGAGAAGAAGGAGGAGGCCTTGTTTGAAGGAATTATTAGAGAACTTTGAAGGAGGATTCAAATGTAAACCTCTATACAAACTTTGTTCCTAACATCATTAGGTATCTAAAAACGTTTTTTATTTAATTTTTTGTCCATGTTTAAGGGTTGAAATTAACAGAAGATTAGGATAATCATTTTTAGATCTAAATCTCCATGAATCCTTGTTTTATGCTTGAATCTATGGAAGATTAGATGAGATTATGCCCCAAAAACGTGAGTTAATGAATATATAATAGTGTATTGCATGTTTGGGGAGTTAAAACATCGATTTGAATGAAAAAGATTGAGTCTTTACCAAAAAAAATTTTTTTAGCCAAAACTTTAGTTCGAACTTAATTTGTCCAGATTTCGATTTTTTTTAACTGCTGTAATTTGCATTTTTTAGCGTCATCCCGACCTTATTTTTCAAATCTGACTTGAAGAACCCCCATCCAATTTTTCGTCCTCTACAATATTTATGCGCGAATCCCAAAAACATGTACAAGATGTCAAACTTTAGAGATTTCAGAAGACTATCAAATCTGTTTTATATTTAGAAATTGTAACTTTAGACTCTTAAGGTTTTGGTTATGGTTAAGGGACCTAGGGGGAAAGAGATTAAATGAAAAATAAAGTGTAATGGTGTTCGTTGCAGTACTTGAACTGAACTTAAAAATAGTAATGGGGGAATTAGAATGATTAAAAACGAGTCGGTATTTATAAAATGTTATTTCTATCACAAGGGAGAAGCCGGAGTCTTCCATAGCGGCTCGATAGATATTCTTCACATGCCATATAGCTCGGTGAGTGTGTAGATGCCTGTTGATATATGTGTTTGGTTGTGTAATTTGCTAGATGGACGTGTTATATGGTTGCATGCGTTAAACGTTACCTGATATTCTATGGTTAGTGTTGAATGCATGCGAAATATATTTCCTGCTTTTATTCCATATAAGAACAAATATAAATATGAGTGCAAGCATGATTGAGAATCAATATATGGTGCCACTGGGCACAGAATTGTGGGCATATAAGATGTCGATTAAACTGTGGACATATAAGATGTCGATTAAACTATGTGGAGGTTAGAACTGCTGGGCCAACGACATAAGAAATTCAGTACATGATATTGTGGGCATATAAGATGTCGATTAAACTGTGAGCATATAAGATGTCGATTAAACTGTGGGCATATAAGATATCGATTTAAAATAAAGTGCTATGAGCACGATTACAAAGAAATAACTGAACAATGGCATGTTTACGTGATATTTGGAGGAGAGACACTACCTCTTGGACAGATGCATATTTACGTGATAGAAGAGGAGAGACACAACCCCTTAGTTACTTGTTCTCTACTTGTACCTTGTTGTTTAGTTGCTGCACTTATATTTCAAGTACATATATAACTGTTGTATTTGATACTCCTGGATCTCTTTTGCTGTTTGTTTTGCAATTTATATCCAGGTCAGAAGGAGTAGCACGTTCATATTGCCAGCCATTGCCGAGTTGCCACTACAGGGTCAGTTAGTTGAGGTTACTCCGTATTGGAGACCGTTTATTTTTTTCAGTCAGTTCAGCAGTAGTGGTTTTGAGTTATAGACTGTTACTTTTTGTCAGATTAGATGTTTGAGAGTTATGTTTTGTTAGTGGTGTTTTGTTAACCATTAGACTTGGAGTTTTACTTTTCAGTACTTCCGCTATTTCTATTATTTATGTTAAAAAAGAGATGATGAGATGACTGCTAGTTTAATACTTGAGTTTTTCAGTTTTGGTGCTTTGTTTGGTCATGTACCCATTGCGTAAATATATATATATTTTTATTATATTCTGGAACGGGTCTTGACAGCTTGGTATCAGAGCTCTACGTTGATAGATTCTGGAGTCTAGAGTGCTTGAGGCTTTGAGGTGAGAGTTAAGATAGGAGAGTGATGAGTATATTCCGAATTATCATGTGTATCACTTTGACGCCCAGGCAACTACCTTGAAATCCAATTTAAAAAGCGCCTAATCAACGTATTTTCAAATGGGAAGTCTTGGGAAGTTAATTGGAAAAGCATGATAAATTGGAATACCGGGTCTAGATTGTTAGAAAGTGTGAAGTTCAGACTTGATGGATGATAGAGTATTGGGGTTTATAGACCGTCGAATGGCATGGCTTGGCAAGTAAACTGGAAGGCTAAGGACACTTAGGTGTTGTATAATTGTTGTACATTTTCATTATTTATGTTGTATTATGTGCAATATGTATTGTTGAATTCTAAAGAATCTTTTGGTGTTCAGGAAAGTATAATGGAACACGTTGAGGATGCAGCTTCTACTAGATCTGCAGAGGGGGAAATGAATCAGCCTCCTGCACCGGGGAATCCATCTCCAGTGGTCCCGGAGAATCAAGTAGAGGCAGCCATGGCTCAGTTTCTGGAGAACCAGGATGCATAAATGCTTGATAGACCTTCAGTGGTCTTACCTTATACTTTGGCTATATCTACACCTATAGGGAAGACTGTTAGGGTGAATATTCATTACCCAGATTGTGCTCTTGAAGTAGAGGGTCGGAGACTATCAGTAGATCTAGTGCCATTGGCGATGACCGATTTTGATGTCATTCTGGGTATGGACTTCTTGTCAGCACATCATGCCTTGATTGATTGATTGTCAAAAGAAGTTTTATTTATTATTCTTGACGAGGGGAACATAAAAATCTGGAGCGAGAAGATGGTGGGAAAATCTTTCCTTATTTCTAGTATTTGTGCTAGAACACTCTTGAGTAAAGGGTGTCAAGGCTATCTAGCCTACATTGTTGATGATCGGAAAGTGGAAGCAAGTGTTTCTAATATTCCTGTGGTGAAGGAGTTTAAAGATGTTTTTCTAGATGATTTGCCAGGAGTTGTTCCCGATAGGGAAATCGAGTTCACTATTGAGTTGTTGCCTGGGGTGAGCCCCATATCTATTGCACCATACAGAATGGCACCGACAGAGTTGTATGAGTTGAAAGTGCAATTGAGGGAGTATTTGGAGAAGGGCTTTATTCAGTCCAGCTCTTCACCGTGGGGTGCGCCTGTGCTCTTTGTGAAAAAGAAAGATGGCTCCATGAGGACGTGTATTGACTATCGGCAGCTGAATAGGGTGACTGTTAAAAACAAGTACCCTTTGCCTAGAATTGATGATTTGTTCGATCAGTTACAAGGGGCAACTATTTTCTCGAAGATTGATTTGCGATCCCGGTACCATCAGTTGAAAATCAGAGACAATGATGTACCGAAGACAGCTTTTCGTACTACGTACGGACACTTTGAGTTTCTGGTCATGCCTTTTGGGCTGACAAATGCTCTTGCAGTTTTCATGGACTTGATGAATTGGGGTTTTCAACCCTATCTGGATTCCTTTGTGGTGGTCTTTATTGATGATATTCTTGTTTACTCTCATTCTGAGGAGGAACATGAACATCATTTGAGGGCAGTATAGCAGACTTTGAGAGAGAAAAAGCTTTTTGGGAAGTTCAGCAAATGCGAGTACTGGCTGAAGAGTGTGGTTTTCCTGGGCCATGTGATATCTAGTGATGGCATCCGTGTGGATCCAAAGAAGATAGAGGGAGTGGTAAATTGGCCAGCACCATCTAGTATGACTAAGATCCGGAGTTTTCTAGGTTTAACTGGATATTATCGTCGATTTATTCGTGGCTTTTCTGAGATTGCTTTGCCTATGACAAAGCTGATTCGGAAGAATGTCAGATTTGTGTAGTCTGACGAATGCGAGAGGAGTTTTCGGTTGTTGAAAGAAAAGTTGGTGACTGCTCTTGTATTGACAGTTCCTGAAGGTACCAATGACTTGGTAATTTATAGTGATGCATCGTTGCATGGTTTGGGATGTGTTCTAATGCAGAGAGGGAAGATTATTGCTTATGATTCACGTCAACTGAAGCCTAATGAGCTGAATTATCCTACCCATGATCTAGAGTTGGCAACAGTGGTATTTGCTCTAAAGCAATGGCGGCATTATCTTTATGATGTGACGTGTGAGATTTACACTGATCATCAGAGTCTCAAATATTTGTTCACCCAAAAAGAACTAAATTTGAGACAAAGGAGATGGCTAGAGCTAATAAAAGATTATGACTGTTCGATTCATTATCACCCAGGGAAGGCCAATATTGTGGCCGATGCTTTGAGCTGGAAGTCGGCTGGTAGTCTATCTTGTGTGAGATGTGCTAGAATTGAAAATTTTTGTGAAGTGAAGAAGTTAAATGTAGAGTTAGAATTGGGCAGTGAAGACGTGTTACTAGCTCGATTTTTTGTGCAACCGACCTTTATTGATCGTATTCTTGTGGAGCAGGATTCTGATGAGTTGTTGAGAAAGAAGAAGCAACAAATAACTAATGGTGTTGAGAGTGAGTTCCGGATTGGCAGTGATGGTATGCTTATGTTTGGGCAGAGGATATGTGTTCCAGATATTCCTGAGTTGAAGAATAGCATTTTGTAGAAAGCTCACTGTTCTTCATATGCCATGCATCCAGGTGGCAATAAGTTGTACCAAAATTTGCAAGAGAATTTTTGGTGGAAGGGCATGAAGAGGGACATCGCAGAGTTTGTGTCCAAGTGCTTGACTTGCTAGAGGGTAAAGGTGGAACATCAGAGACCTGCAGATTTGCTTCAAAACCTACAGATACCTATATGGAAGTGGGAGCACAAGACTATGGATTTCATTGTAGGATTGTCGAGCTGTAGCCGGGGCTTTGATTCGATTTAGGTGATTGTGGATAGGTTGACAAAATCGTCTCTCTTTTTGCCAGTGCGTGTCACCTACACCACCGAGAGGTATGCAAAGTTTTATATTGAGGAGATTGTTCGTTTGAATGGAGTCCGAGTGTCGATTGTTAGCGACAGGGATCCTAAGTTCACTTCGAGATTTTTGCAGAGTTTGCAGCAGGCTTTGGGGACCTCATTGAAGTTTAGTACGGCTTTCCATCCTCAAACTGATAGTCAGTCGGAAAGAACTATTCAGATTTTAGAGGACATGTTGCGGGGATGACCAAACATACAAATGGCCTAATGAAACGGCCAACACAACATATAATCAACTTAAAATGATGATGAATCACTACTAAAACAACCACCGACTCCGAATCATCAATCCGATTCCTCCATTTCTTCTTCTTGGCCAACTTCTGGATATGGATCAACAAAACGGGTACCAGACCTCTCCTCCTCTCAGTCCACAAACCAACAAAGCATCCTCATGAATTTGTTCTGTTGCTTCCCTTGGGTCCTAAACCTTGCCCTTATGTTTTTTTGCTAGTGCATAATTGTCACTTGCCTATTGCTCCAAAAGTTGAACCATTATTCGGTTCGCTCGGTGGGAGTCCGTGCACTAGGTCGAGATGAGCCAATATCCTCTGGGTTCGCCGGCTTTGATAATGAGATGCTTTTTTAGTGGATGCAAAGGTTATTGGCCCCGGTATACCAGCAACCATCTTCTTGCCGACCTTGATCATCGCCGGGAAGGGGATGTTCCCATTTACCACACCTTTTTCCCTAAAAGCTTCAATTTGCCTCCAAATAAATAGTGCCCAATCAACCCTTTACCATCTTGACCCAAAAACATATATAAGATCTCCGTCATCCTTCGAGGGGATGTTTTCCTTCGAAAATGGGCTAAGATTGTAGTTCACCAATTTGTTTATGATATGATAAATCTCCTTCAACCCTCCTTGTACATAACGACGCGTCTGTGGGTTAAAAGTTTGAGGTTCATCGGCTATAGTATTTACCACAAGGTCTAATGCTCTGTTCCACATGGCTTTTGGAATGTGGTGGTGTTTGGGTCCAGTCGGTCATAATTCATATATCGTGCAATAACGTCGAGGGTGATAGTCACGGTTACCCCTCAATCTTTGAGTCAAAGACTCAATTTTCTTGAATGCACATGTATTCATAAAAAGATATTACCATGGGAGGCCTACACCCCTCGATCGGCCTAAAGAAATGAATAAGGCCTTGGAACCTTACCGTCTCAATGATCGCATGGTTCCCCAAGTTGCCTTGGTCGAGTTGCCAATCACATGTGAACTTCCGAGTCACAAGTTTTTGAACCCAGGCCCTTTGCTCCTTGGACTTCTCCACATCTCATTCATTCCTTTTTTCTTTCACTGCTCATCCCATTCATCCCAAATCTCCACTGTGTCCTCCTAGGAATCCTCCTCATAACTATCATTAGAATGCTCCCCTGAATTGGGCGAACGGTGACCTGAAGAGGTAGTAGAAATGGCCTTGCCCTTTTTACTGGCCGAGGGTTTGTGGACCATCATTTTAGTTCTCGCCATCAGCCCAAAAATCAAGCTAACCACATCAATACTCATTATTCATAGCAATGGAGAGAGAGAGAGGACAGAGTACCTTCAACCCTTGAGAAAACAATTCGAGCCACGGATACCAAATGGTGAGCACAAGCACAAAGTTCAAATTTTTGAGCGGGTGGGGGTCCGACTATTTTGAGATGGAGAGATAGGGAGATGTTTAGGTTTTGATTTGAGGCGTGGAGAGGGAAATGAGAGAAAGGGGGTACGACATGTGCATTGGGGAGAAAAAGGGGGTATGGTTTTTGATGTATTGAGAGAGACGAGGGAGGCTGCAAAAATTAGGGTGAGGGGGATAAGAAAAGATCGGGGCCCTTTTTAAAAAAAATTTTGATCTGGCAAAGGGGACTGGTCCCCATAGGTATAAGGGACCGGTACCTACTGAATTTCTTGAGTCATTGGAAAGGAGGGACAGGTCCTTGTTGCTGAGATTTTCTCTTTGGACCATTCTTATGCCCGAACTCTTTTCCGGACCTCCATACACAACCCAAACACCCTCACTATGTCCAACCCACTTCCTTACTTCCTAACATCCAGTTTCCTAGGGTATTTCAAGGACGGGACACAAACTAGGTTCAAAATTAGGACAATAGGGACTCGTGAGTGGTTTTGATCATACAAAATTGCCTTGTGTCCTCTCTTAGTGTACTCCATGAATGATTCGACAACGCTTATTACGTCCTACACTACATGGGCATGAATGCAAAGAAGTATTAGCACAAAATGCGAGAGATAAGGTGAAATGGCATGGAAATGCTTCAAGATATTGAATAGCCTTTCTTGTGATGCATGCAATACAATCAACCTTTCACTCGATTTATCATCTAAACTCATAAAGGACCTGAGCATGGCTACTATCGTGGAATATGAATTAAAATCAAGCTTGCCAACCATGATATGGGACCAAACTAGAGGGTAAAAATTAAAAAACAATTATATAAAAAGTGAAAAAATACAAAACTAGGTTGCAATTCCCTTCCCCCAACTTAAAATGAGCAACATCCTTGTGCGATGTAAAGTGCAAAATAGGAGAGAGAGAAAATAAATTATCGCACCGGGAAAATCTTCCACCTCCCTTCTTCGCTTCCGCCCGTGTTTGGGGGTTGCATTTCCGAATGGCGTACTTTGTATTTTCGAGGTTTAATGCGATGTTTTAGAAAAGCAAAATTTGGATGATAGTTGGACTTACTTGATTTTTAAAATGTTCAGACTTAATAACGGTTTTATAATTGCCAAAGCAATATATATCCTATTATTAATCTATTTTTCAGAATCGTCACTCGACATAGAGTTGTAGTGTGCCAAGTCACCGGTTTTATTTGGAAAAGATGGTCTGCAAAATAAAAAACCAGATTCGGAGATTTGATTACGAATGGGGAAGGTGTTAGGCACCCCATTCGCCTTTTCGGTGCTTCATTTTCAAAACTAAATTTTCTTCCAATTTAAAATCAATAATTTCTCGGCCAAGATAAATAAATATAAAACTGATGCTTGAATAAATTCAAATGGGTTTATAGATGGGCAGCACTTTGATTCTGTTTTTGAATTTTATGAAAAGAATTTAAAGAATAAATTGAATTTTGATCTTTTTGGTTGTTTTTACATTTTTCAGTCAGATAGAGGTTCGATTGTGTTTATGAAAAAAATTGTTTTTGATTTTGATTTGGGAATTCCAAAAGAATATCGGGTGACCCGGTATGACCCGATTCCCGAGATATTCTTTCGATCTAAATCGGTCAGCTACTTCAAGTTTTTGCTGAACGATACGAATCAAGGAATTGGATTTTTTATTTAAGATGCTTTATTTAAAAGAGAAAGGGAATTGTTCTTATTTTTGGAAATTTCAAAAGAATATCGAATGACTCGGTATGACTCGATTCACAATATATTCTTTCGATCCAAATCGGTCAGCTACTGCAAATTTTCACTAAACGATACGAATTAAGGAATTTGATTTTGGGATGATGTCTTTTTTATATTTGGAGAAGAGATTGATATTCTTGAATGTTTAGAAATTCCAAAAGATGTCAAGAGACCTGGTGTGACCCGATTCGCATGACGCTCTTTTGATCCAAGTCGGTCAGCTACTGCAAGTTTTCACTGAATGACGCGAATCGAGAGATTTCTTTCTTTTATTTTAGGAGTGTTTTTTTAGTAACAAAAATGAGATGTCAAGAATAAGAGAGAGAGAGAGAGAGAGAATATATATAATACATAGACATATATATGGATATATATAAACAGGAGATAAGATATCATATATAAGTCGTGTTGAAAAATTCTAAACTGGATGACATCTATACAATATACCGACAAGGTCGGGTTTAGAAATGAAAATGAAAATGAACAAAATAAACTTTTGTTTCTCCTTTCAAATTTCAAGAAATGAAAAATTGGCTTTAAAGGCATATCGCGAACGCAAGCCAAAGATTCATAAGTTGATTTTTGCAAGTTCGATTTCTAACTTATTCAAGAAAATAAATATTCCAATATCTCTGATTATTTGACCGAATAGCCGGTAGGCATAGCCATACGCGAGACCAAGATATCATTTAACGAGATCTTGAATGATCAAGCTTTGAATAAAAGTGGCTTTTGAGCCGATATTTATGTTTTTGTATTTTTTTGATACGAAGACGTATTCATGTTTTTCTCGTACGTAACAACGTAGTAGGCTTAGCCTTACATGTATCAAATTCTAACGAGGAGAAGATATGAATGAACGTCTTATTTTCTTAGATATAGATATTTTTGTATTTTTAAGTTGAAGATGTATTCATGTTCTTCTTGTATGTGACAACGCAATAGGCTTAGCCTTAAATGTGTCAAATTCTAACGAAGAGAATGTTGATACCCAATTTTGACCCAACCGCCAAAGTCAACAGGAAAGTCAAAACAGTCTCCGAGCATTTTCAGACGCAATTCCGGGATGTCGGGATGCCCCGCAGACAGTGCCGACATCAGCCAGCGACAATGCAGCAGCAAGCCGAAGCCGATAAAATATTGCGGAATATTTGTCCAAAGTCAGAATTTTAATCCGACCAGCAGAGCAAGTCAAACAGAAACCGAACAGCCGACGGAAATCCTCTTTGCATGCTTCATGCCCCGGAATCAACAGAATTTCGCGCGAGCATCCGAAATCATGTTTAGGAATGGAAAGTCAACGACAATTTCGTTACGAGAAAATCTGTGTAAAAATTGAAGTCATCCGAGTAAAATTCAGAATCCGGTCAAAACGTCACGCCGTTCACTGTTACCGCGACGACAAGCCGACATCAAAATTGAGCAAACGAAATTTTCATGAGAAGCATTTAAAGAGGCGAACATTTATTGATAGACCAAATCGACGGATAAAAAGCAGTGCAAGGCATAACGGCATCTCCCGGTTAGAGCAGAAAGGCCGATTTCCAAAGAATTTCAGAAAAGTATCCGAAATAATCCCGGGACAATTTCTAAATTCCTGATTTAATTCAAGCATCTCAAATATCTATTTCAAATTTTCAGAAACGGAGCCGAGCATAGGGCCGAGCAAGCGCGTATCAAGGGTCCGGATCAAGTTTTGGAGCCATTAAGATTTTAGATTTTATTTTTCATTTTAATTTTATTACTTTTATTATTTTCGGCAGCTGATTTGACACGAAATCTAGTCCCACACTCAAAACCCAACATCAAATCTGCTTTACTGCACACTTCCCCAAAAAACATTTTTTTAAGATATCGCATCTATAGATGCGACATCAAGATTTCTATAAAAACTCATCTCCCCTCTTGGGAGAGGACTCGGAGCCATTCTCTCTCTAAATTTCTCTCTGAAACCCAAGTCCAATCCGGGCAGAATTATTCCAAAACCAAAAA
>NMUG010008105.1:0-11783 GCA_002855965.1 Monotropa hypopitys | reverse complement strand
TGACTTCCGGAGTGTATTCTTCGGCTGTCTTGGGCGCCGTCCCCGACTCCTTACCGAACGGACCGGTCCATCCGGAAGGTTTCCCCTCCTGTCTCTGTCATGCGGAATTCACCATAATACCCCCGTCCGTACGACCTACCCCGACCCATCAGCCGTCCTGGCCCATTACGAGGCCCATTACGTGCGGCCCACTCACCATTCGTGAGCCCCAAACCAACATTTCCCTATAAATACCCCATCTGGGTACTGATTCAGGGGATCCGGATTCAACCCTTGATCCCCGACCGCTAACCGTCCGGCCTCCTCCGTTTTGTGCTTAACATCTTCTCCAAACGATTCTAACTTAAGCATCGGAGGCCCCGTTGGTAAAACCCCACCGGCAGGCACTCACCTTTGTGCTGCAGGAGCCAAGCAGGAAGACCCTCCTTTACTTGTTTGCAGGGACCACTACAGCCTCCGGTCAGATCCGACCCCCAGCGTCCGAAGGTCCAACAGTCTAAGAGAAGCTTCGGGCAGAAACTGGTCACCACAACAATCTTCCGTCCATTCTTGGGGTTCATTTTTCCGCAAAAGTCGATAAATAGGATCACAAACTTGCATCATTTGGGATATGAATCGACTTATGAAATTTAACTTCCCCAAGAAGGATCGAACTTCTTTGATTCCCTGGGGCTTCGGCATGTTTCGAATGGCTTGGATCTTCAGTGGATCGACCTCGATCCCTTTTTTACTAACTATGAACCCTAACAATTTGCCATATGTTACTCCGAAGGCGCATTTTGCTGGGTTCATCTTTAGCTGGTACTTCCGTAATCTTTCGAATACCCGTTTTAGGTTTATGAGGTGCCCTTGTCGTTGACGAGATTGTACAATCATATCATCCACATATATTTCCACTTCGTTATGCATCATGTTATGAAAAAGCGTCACCATTGCCTTTTGATATGTCGCTCCTGCATTCTTCAGTCCAAATGGCATGACTTGATAACAGAAGACTCCCCAAGGTGTGAGGAATGCCGTTTTTTCTTGGTCTTCTGGTGCTACCCGAATCTGATTGTAGCCCGAGAATCCATCCATAAATCAGAACATTTCGTGACCAGCTGTGTTGTCGACGAGAATGTCTATGTGTGGTAATGGAAAATCATTCTTTGGGCTTGCCTTGTTGAGATCTCGGTAGTCGATGCACATACGGACCTTCCCGTCTTTCTTTGGGACTGGAACTATGTTTGCCAGCCATTCAGGATATTGTACTACTCGAAGAAACTCCGCTTTGAACTGTTTGATGACTTCGTCTTTGATTTTGAGACTCCATTCAGGTCGTAGCCTTCGTAGTTTCTGCTTGATGGGTCTCATAACTGGGTCAATTGAAAGTCTTTGTTCTACGATGGACGTATTTAAACCCGGCATGTCTTCGTAAGACCAGGCAAAAACATCCTTGTATGCCTTGAGGATTTCAATGAGTTCTCTTCTTTCATGTTTGTCTAAGTGAGCTCCGATCTTTACTTCCCGTGGTGCCTCTTCAGTCCCCAAATTAATGGTTTCTGTTTCCTCGACATTGGGAGTTTTCTTGTTTTCGTGCCTTTCTATCATTTCTTGGATCTCTTCTGGAACCTCATCCCCCGTGCAAATGTCAATCTCAACCCCCAATAAGTCAAAGTTCAGTTCGACGTTGAAATCATATTCTGCTTGTGCTAAGATCGTTTTGTCGTTTGAATCGAAAAGACGAATTCTTAGGTCCCTGAAAGAGATTTTTGATTTACCATTTCAGTTCATCATTTGTTAACATAGAGAGATAAATGAACAAAATATGTACATGTTTTATTTGAACCATTTGCAAAACATTAGAAAGAACACATTCATACATAAATTTACTCGCCAATACTTCAAATGAAAATTTCAAATAACATTAAACAAGCCATTTTATTATCTTTTGGTAGCAGGTTACCAAAACTTGCGAGCTCTTTCCACTGGTTGTGAGATCTAGTTGGCCAGTTTTTCTCCTGGGTAGGAAAGACAAATTGATTCTGATGATTTACCAGAACTCCCATTGTGTGGATGGGAGTTGATAACAGCAACATGAAGATCCTCAAATAATCTGATAAGTCCCTCCACCGGATCATCTTCTTCCTGGAGGAGGAAACTAGGAATTGAACATTCGAGGGTAAGCTCTTCTCCTTTATCTTTGCTTTCTTCTTGGACAAATCCAACTGATATGAAACTTGCTCGGATATGTGGGATGGGCATGGTCTGCTCTCTGAAATTCTTCTTGAGGATAGCTATTTGTTTTTCTTCCTCCCAGGTCGGGTGATAGCCCAGTCCGAAAGTATGTGTTTGAGAGGGTATTTTTCTTGATTCAGTTCTTCCCTGGAGGTTGGCCCCCAGGCCTCTCCCTCTTTTGAAACCGTTCTGATACAGACACTGGGCCACCATTCGCGTGTTTCTGGAGAATTCTGACGGGATGAATTCATGCATATCGTCTCTCATTATCTTGACAAACTCTATCAGTTCTGATTCAGGGATCTTTGCATACTTCTTTTCCTTTCTTTGCACCTTATAATTCCTCCGAACTTTGAGGATGCCTTCAAGTTCGTAGATCTCCCTGTTCATCTTGGAATAGTCGAAGGGTACCTTTCGCGGGTCAAATCTTTTCATTGGCAGAGATTTTGACAGGGTTGCCCTTGGTCGTACTGGCAGAGTGACAGACTTCCTTGATAATCGAGGATGCTCATATTTAATCATGGCTGTGATGGATTCTCTGATGATATGGTTCTTTTTGGTTCGGATCATTGCTACAGGAAGACCAATCAAGCATCGCAGATCTAAGTTATCCGCGCCTTCGGTTATCATATTGATTCCTTGATGATTTGGTAGAGGATTGGTAGTGACATTTGGTGGGGTACGGGCATCTTCTAGGTTGACCTCTCCAGCGTCGATAAGGTCCCGAACCTTGTGTTTCAAGCTTCGACAGGTTTCCGTTTCATGTCCTGTTTGATTTGAATGATAAGCTCATTGAAGATCAGCTCGAAAATTTGCTGGAAGAGGATTTGGCAGTGGACGAGATGGTATATGAGTTAAATGCCTAGAAGAGATCAGCCGTTGGTAGACTTCAGCCATTGGGATGTCTAGTGGTGTGAAAATTCTGTTGTTTCTCCAATTGTAAGAGGCTGGATTTCTTGCAGGGGTATTTTGTGGTGGGGGAAATGGCGTTGTTTGGTAAACTTGACTCGGTGGTCGATATGGTCTGGGAGGAGGATAGTACGGAGGTGGTGCATATGGATTCTGAAAATTTGGGGGAGGAAGTGGTTGGAATCTGGGTGGAGACGAAAATGGGTTATTTGGATATGACATGGGCATGACGACAGAAACTTCTGATTCTTTGGGCTTTTTCTGTGGGAACTTCTTGGTTTGTGAGGATGACCCTGATTCGGTGTAGTGGTTGATGATTTTCCCAGTTTGGATCCCGTCTTATATCATTTCCCCTACTGGATAATTTCATTGAAGGACCTTCCGATGGAAGTGCAAAACTTTTCGTAGTAGATTCCTTTGCACGTCTAAATGAACATGTGTACATACTGTGAATCTACTACTGGTGGTTCTACTCGGGAAGCATGACTCTTCCATCTCAATGCATATTTGCGGAATGACTCCTCCGGTTCTTGTTTCATACGGATCAGGAACAGGCGATCGATCGCCATTTCTTCATTATGCCGGTATTGTCGGATGAACCTTTGGGATAGTTCTGTCCAGGATTGGATTTGCTTTAGGTCCAGTCGGGTGAACCAATGGGTGGCTAACCCGGTTAAATTGTGCTGAAAGAGATGCATCATTAATTTCTCTGGATTAGGATAACCGCAAAGTGCCCCGGCGTAGAGGCATAAATGCGTCATGGGCTCCTCTGTTCCATCGTACTTTGAGAAGTCGGGTATTTTGAATTTAGATGGAAGTTGCATCCGTGGGTAAAAACACAGGTCCTCAAAACTAGTTGGGGTGTAGGCATTGGGCCCTTGCAAGGATTTCAGAGACTCCTCAAGTTGTCAGATCTTATGACTCAGATGATCATCGATCTCTTTTCTTTCAGCTGTATCATCTGGGTGACTTTCCAAATCATCGTGCTGTTGTGGCAACATTGGTAGTGTTGGGATCATGGTTGATTGGACTGGGAGTATGGGCTGAGCGAATGTTGGATGTATGGGGAAACTCCCGGTAGGTAATATGGGGAATATTCCGGGTGAAGTAGCAGGATTGGCTGAAGATTGGGCATGGACTACCCCAGTTTTGGTTGGTGTTGCAGCTTGGACTTCGGCTCTGATAGATGGTGAGGTTATGGGAGCTTGGCATTGTGCCATCAGGGTTTCGACCAAGGACTGCAGCTGCTCTATGGTTTGGCGGGCGACCAGATGCTCTTCCATGGGAACCATCTCTGGCTCCTGTTGTGCGCAGATTTGCCCATCTTCGGCCATTGCACGAGCTAGTTGATTATCCCACGAATGTTACATTTTTGTAGGCTAATCTATGTTCCTTTCAACTTGTTCTCGTGCTATTTTTGTTAATTTACTCTCGTATGCGTTCACGTGGTATTTCCTAGTTGTTGATAGGGAAAGCAGAAAGAAATGAAGGTTTTGATGAGTTGAAACAGAGAACCGGGGAATGGAAATCTCAAGAAGGGTGCCGGGAGCCGGGAAAGAATGTTATGAAGTCATGTCAAAGCTTGCGGGAGACAAAGACGTTAAAAAGTAGGAGAAAAGAGCCAATAAAACCAGTCCTGAAGTGAAGGGACCGGTCCCCTGAAAAGGGAGAGACCGGTCTATCAAGGAGTTGAAGGCCAAGCATGAAGTGGGTACTGGTCTCCGGAAAATCAAGAGACCGGTCTCTCGGGCAGCAGAGGACCATGAAGAACCAGGGTACCGGTCTCCGGAATATCAAGAGACCGGTCCCTCCTGTGTAAAAACAAAATTTTGCTAATTTAATTTTTAGACGCTTAAGTGCATTTTTGTCCAAATGTGGTTAATGTTTTGGACCTATATAAGGTTGGGAACGACTTTTTAGTGGGATATCTCATTCATTACAATTAATTAGGGTTTTCTTACCACTTTTGGAGATAGAGAGAAGCTTAAGGAGACCATGGACTCCATTGATGTTCTTGAGGTTTTTCATTAATTTCATCTCTTTAATGTAAGTTTCTGCATTTTTCTTCAGTATTAAAGTTGTTCCTCTTAGCTTGCTCTATCTATCTACCCTCTTATTGCATCAATTTAATTAGATTTCATGAATTTTCTAATTTCTAGCATTGTTCTTCTTTACATTATGAGTGAGTAGTGATCTAGGAGAGGTCATGACTAGGGAATCCTATCAATTTATGGGTGATTGATTGTTCAATTAGGCCATTTCCATAGTGATTCTTTAGAGAATGAATTTCTACAATTGAATGAATATTCCTAGTGTTATCTTCTTGATTGTATGTAGACGAATTAATTCGGCACGTACATTTCTTGAGGCGATGTCCTAAAAATAATTCAATGATAAGAATTATGGAATGAATTCTCTAGGGAAATTACTATGGAAATGATTAAGTGTGCTTAAAATATTCTATGATGCCATTGAACTCTAATGATCCCGAAATAGTAGGAATCCCGAATCATGACCAATCCTTTCATTCAAATTTAAGTCTTATATTTTAGTTGCCGTTAGAAAAATTGCAAGAAAACTTTGGTTGGCTATCCTAAAGCCACAATTAAAATCAAAACATATCCCAAGAGTCTACAACCGCTTTATCTAATACCAACAAGAATTCCCTGTGGATCGACCTCGTTCCTATGAGTTACTTGCTACACCGGTCCTTAGCCCTACGCTTCGGGCAGCCCTTACATTACACACATTTGGGTGGTAAGCATTTTTGATGTCGTTGCCGGGGATATTTTCGTTGGTATAGGTGTAGTAGTCTTTTCTTTTGAGATAAAGAAAAAAATCAAATAAATTGTTGCGGGTTACATTAGTTTATGAGCGCGTGGTCTCGCAACCAAACGAATTGACTAATTCATAACCCCCCTTACTTCCAATGGCGGATGACCCTCCTGTTCCTCTGGTTCGCACTATGCGTGATCATCTAAACCCTACAAGGATAACCCAACTATCATGCATAGTAGCTCCGGAGGGTGCCCCTACGAATATCTTTATGGTCAAGCCGCCTCATCTTCAGATGCTCCCCCACTTCCATGGGATGCATTCGGAGAATCCATACCTTCATGTCCGAGATTTTGATGAAGTTGTGCTTACCATTTGCAACAACGAAGCACAACTTGAGTCCGCACGTATGAAACTCTTCCCTTTCTCCCTCAAGGAAGGTGCCAAGAGTTGGCTAAACTCCTTGAAATCTCAATCTATTGCAAATTGGGAGAAAATGCAAGAAGAGTTTTATAAAAAAATTTCCCACTCCATAGAACTCGAGCCCTTAAAAAGCTGATTATGTCTTTCACCGAGAAAGAGGGCGAGTCCTTTGGAACTTGTTGGGAACGTTACAAGGATTTGTTGAATGCCGTACCACACCATGGCTTCGATGAAGCCCAACAAGTGGGATACTTTTATGAAGGAATTTCTCAAAAAATAGGCAATTCATAGACATGATGTGTAATGGAGAATTTCTAGATAAAGGCCCCACGGAAGCTTTGGATTACTTTGACTTTTTGGCGAAAAATGATCATTCGTGGGATTACTCCGATCCCAATGATAGGACATTACCCCAATCTTCCCAAAGCCATGGTGGGGGTGGAAAATACCATCTTCGTGACTTGTCCTTCAAAGTCGCTCAACTATCTAAGAAACTTGAAACCCTTCAAATGAACAAAGTGGGTGCGGTAGCTTCTGTGGCTACCCCCGAAGACCCTTGTGCTATTTGTGAGAGCATTGGACATGCAACCTCACATTGTCCATCTCTCTCGGTTGTGAAAGACTTGTTGTTAACCGCGGAGCAAGGCGAAACAAATTCAATAAAAAATTTTCCGAGAAATAACCCAATTCACCAAGCGTATAATCTGAATTGGAGGAACAATCAAAGAATGAGTTGGGGTAACAATGAATTTCATGGACCTTCTTAAGGTTCACAACAATATCCACCCCAATCTCAATTCAATAATCCTCCACCACCCGGATTCAATCATCAAGGATTTCCACCACCACAGTACAATCCACCAACATATGTGCAAAATGGGCCACCGACCATGTCACGCCCCGGATTTTCAAACCATTTTTTTAAATGAATAAAAGAAACATTATTCTTTATTTCCCAACACAAACCATTCCAACAACAAGGGGCCGTGAAGTAAAAACATTTCCAACGAGACTTGCAATATTTGAAATATGAATCAACTAAAACAAAGGGAAACTTCCATTAATATTACAATGCCTTCAAAGTAATAAAAGGGATGCCAAACGATTACAAGGGAAAAGTAGGGGAGAGGCTAGCTATCAAGTAAAAGGAAACTGTAAAGAATATGCTCCTCACCGAAGGAACTAGTGCAACTCAAACCAAAATCTAAGGCTAGCTATGTCGGTCTTGCAAACCTGCAAAGAGTGGTAAAAACTAAGGTTGAGTCATAATGACCCAACAAAAATGCGACTATCAATTATAAAAGAAACATGGTGATTATGTGCAAAGGTGGGTGAGCCTATGATGCGATCCCAAAGATGCATTCCCAATGTTCTCACCCAAAACCAACAAATCGAATATCAATCTCACACAATCACACCTTTCTTGCTAACCACACTATCACCTCAAAAATCATTCCGAACCTTCGCTTCTAACCAAATACCACAATGGGAACCAAAACTCTAATCTGTAAGGAAGTCACCAAAGAACTAAGACCACACGCCAAGGGTCATACATGGAGCACAATTCTCACCCGAAACACTTAGATAACATAAGGCGTACATATCCCATATAAGGTCTCCCGGTGATACAATCCCTCAAATGCCTAACCAAGGCCAACACAAATATCCATAAAGTCTATGGTCCCAACACTAGCTAGTTCCATGACCTAGCTTCACCAATCACGGGGCTAATTCCACGACTTATCCTATATCACAAAGCATACCAATTCCACGACTTGGCCTAATCTCAACAACGCGCTAATTCTATGACTTAGCCAATGATACACACTGGGCTACTTCCATGACGTAGCTTGAACCACCAAAGATGTCATCCAAGGTTCCACTTCCATTCTAAACGGTAGGTATCCCAATCTCTCCCTATATATCCGAATATAGGTAAAACACATAGGTTAAATCATTATCTTCATCTTTAGTTGGTTCGATTCCCGGCTTGGTACATTTTAGAAAAAGAGCCTCAAGGGATGCAAATCATCCGAGGGCTAGTTTTAGTCACCAGAAAAACCATCAAGCCATTCCTCGATTTATAGTCGCCTTGACAGAATCAAGGGTAGACTTACTCACGATGTGCCACGAGGAATGCACAACCACACGAGGTGTCACGAGGAATACACCGACTAACGAAGTGCCACGAGGGATGCACTGCCCACACGAGGTGCCACGAGGGATGCACCGAGATACGAGGTGTCACGAGGAATACACCCACTCACGAAGTGCCACGAGGGATGCACTGATTTTACGAGGTGTCACGAGGGATACACCGAACACAAGCAATCAAGTTTATTTGTTAGTTTTAGTAGGTTGTTCAGTATAGGTGGATTAAGTATGTTTTCTAGCCAAACCTAAGGAGACGAATTCTCCACTATAGGTAACGAGTTTACCATCGAGGGACGAGTTTCCAAACTCCAAGGGTGACGAGTTCACCAATATCCTTCCACTATGAATACCAAAGGGCGAGGCATGAACCTCTAGCCGAGTGTGACGACATCGCACATTTCCACAATCTATACCTCTCCTAGGCATATCATCAAACACATAAGATGAGCAAGACACAAGAGTGCCCAAGAACTACAAATTTTCAAGTCGTGCATGCCAAGCAACCAACATACCCCACCACATGTCTATCAGGACCGATACAAGGTCACGAGAGTATAACGCATCCTCAAATCTATCAAGTCGCTCACTAATACCTCTATAAGGTCACGAGGGCATCCAATCAACTCTAGGCTATTGACATTCCACAATTTACCTAAGCATGCCCAAATCTTACGAATGATCGAATTACCGCGCACTTGACCCAAGTTCCACGTTCTCGCATTCTAATCCTACCAAGGACAATCAATCGAATATGAATGCGAATCAATTCCACCATTTTCTTCCAAAAACGTTCATTAATTCAAAACTTGGGCTTTTTATCAAAATCGTTTGAGTCTTGGTTTATACAAAACTTTAGTGAGCTACATGCTTGCTAATGCACGAGATAGTAACGTTTTACCTCAAGGCTCGCCGACGACCAAAATCCTAGCCGTGCCAAACTCTGATGATCGCGAACCTATATACGTCAATGGATAGAGAACAACGTTAGGAACAACGTTTCTAAAGGTAAAAATATGAGATAACCACTTTAGAGATTAAGGCTTAACCGAAATTTTGGAGAATCGATTTGATATGCACGTTGCCGGATAGATCTCGTCGAGGGGAACAAGCTTTCTTCTTCGAGAAACTTGATTTGAAGCCCGGATGGCCTTCAAATCCAAGCTTTTGGCTTGGCCTCTAATGGAGGTTCAAGAGAGAGAGAGAGGAGAGAGGAGAGAGGAGAGAGGAGAGAGCACTTGAGGGAGAGAGAGATAGAGATAGGGTTTGATGGGTAAAACCGAATTATAGAAGCCTTATATAGCCCTAAGGCCAAAATGACCTAATTGCTTCTCATTTAACACGTTTTCTAACATTTCAGCCGACCATCGTCCGGACGAAGGTGTGGCATCGTCCGGACGACACCACCAGAATTGAACCAGAAGACCCTACAGGAGTCTTGCTCCGGACAACCAAGGAGCATGGTCCGGACGAAGCTCATCATATGGACGAGGAAAGGGATGGTCCGTACGAAACTCACCTGAACCAAAAATCTTCTATCTGGCATCGTCGTCCGGACGAGCCAAGGGTATGGTCCGGACGACCAACCCAAAATTTTCCAAAAATTTTCCAAAATGATCCCGTCTCATCTCAACGCTTCTCCGAACACCTTTCCAACGTCTCACGCACCAAAACAAATGTCTAAGGCTCTCCTACGACCCTCCTCACTCGTCCAATCAATACCAAAAGGGTTTTAAACGAACAACGATGGACTATATAACAGATATTTGACTTATCAAGCTCTAAGATAATCGTATTAAAATACGGGGTGTGACATCTCAACCTCCTTAAAAGAATTTCATCCCCGAAATTAACAAGGATAAGGATGCACCGAAACGATCAAGAATAAAGTTCATGTCCAACCATGGACCACATATTGCAATAGGACAACAAGGACATGGATCATGTTTCTTCCAAGGAAACTACCAACAACCAAAGGTGCAACAACAAATGAGCAATAGTTTTCCAAGAAACTATCATCAACCGACAACCAACAAAACAAACATGAATGAATGGTTCTAAAAAGGAGCGACATCAACAATCGATAGGCAAGCCGAACCAAACCTTGCACCGCACAAGAAGAGTGAGAGACAAACCTCAAGATGGTGTGAGCACGTCAACACAACAATCGATCGTGTCAAGAGTACAATAACAAAGGATGCTCCAAACAATCTCAAAGAGGGACAATCAATAATTAAGTGCCATATAACAAAGAGAAAAAGGCAAAGCAGAACATGATCGGCAACATTCTTTTTATTACGGTTTCATAGTTTTCACGTGTATAAATTTTGAAAGTTTTTATCGTTACCAATTCCCACGACACCCACACACATACATATATACAGAGGGAAAATATACATTCCCACAACGCACCCAAAGTGACATCAAGCGACACTAGGAATCGAGTTGGAGAGGTGCCGGCCGTACACGATTCTCTACTCAATTTCTAGGGTCATCCATAATCACCCAATCAAAGGAGACACACACGGTCGATTCTACACAGAAGGTGTAAGAATAACCGACTCCACAACTCGCTCCCATTCTTATTGCAATGTACCCAACGTCGCGGGTTTAGAACATGATTTGCACAAGACAAGGCAATTTCCAAAAGAACGTAGTCAAAGGAGCAAGCGAAAGAGAAAGAACAATCTCATTCACCATTTGCCATAGAAGTAGCATAGGAGATCACAAAATTTTCAAGGTACCGACAAGATCCATGTAACTAAGGGCGTCGCCACAATACTCGGAGATGCAAGACTAGCACGCTTGCAATCTTAATGTTCCTTTTAACGCATCAAGAGTTCAACAAGGAGTGTTCTTACAAAAGAGGAGTTTCAAAAGAAACATCATTTGGGATAGAGTCACGATGACGTCGAACTAAAATATCAATTCTTTGAATTCCCAACTCTAACTTAGCATTCAAGGACTTGATGCAACATGATCCTAGAATTTGCTAAGAGCAGAGATGGTGAAGATTCACTTCTTTTGATCTCAAACTTTTTGAATTTTTCAAAATTTCTGATTTTTTTTCCAGATTTTTGTGCTTTTTATTGAGAGAATTAAAACAAGGCTACGAAGTATGCCTCACCCCCCAACCTAAATTAAGCATTGTCCCCAATGCTTTTACACATAGGGACAACTTATTAATAGATTCAAAGGTGAGACTACTTTGTAGGCAACCAAAACTTGAAGAAAACTATGTACAAAGAGTGGTTGGTACCTCATTTCCAACTAGTTGGCTGGTAGATCCTCATAGACAGGATCCACCA
>NMUG010008104.1:0-11784 GCA_002855965.1 Monotropa hypopitys | reverse complement strand
TTTTTAAGAGAAAACCTAGATCTAGTTTATGAATCCTTGAATTGAGGGGGTAATTGATGGTTTTTGAGGCTTAGAACTTAGTATGTTTTATGGCTTTGAGGTTAGAACATGTGGTTATATAAGAATTTATGAGTTTTAGTAGTTTATGTGATGATTTGGAGGTTTTGGCGAAGTTTAGATTGCAGTTTTTATAGTAGAACTATTGATGTTCATCACCAGTATGAACACCGGTATACCGTTCGGTATATCGGGCGGCTTACCGGTCCCATACCGGTTAAGCCAAAATTTGGGCAGTGAGTTTGGCCTTTCGTTATTGTAAAAAATTGCATTAACCGGTATGCCGGTCGACATGTCGAGTAGTATACCAGTTCCATGTCGGGCTCATACCGGCCTTTGTTAAATCTTCCAATAGGTTTTGTTAGAAGGAAATTGACAAGACGGTATACCTGGCGGCATACTGGTGGTCTACTGGCCTTGTATTGGTCTATGAGAAATGAAACAATTTGTTTGGGCTTTACTAAGGAATGGTCTAGGATTGTTTTAGAGGCCTATTAGAAAGTGATGTGACGACCTAGAATTTCAAAAGTAATTTTAAATGAAAACATACATTTATAGTTGATTTATTCTTGGAAAATGAGTTTTCATAGTGACCGGTGAAGGTTGGAGCGGTTAGAGTTCCCGGTAGTGGATTGGCATTGCATTGGGTCGTTCCGGCAAAGTGTCGAGGGCCTTCTAGGCCTATTACGACCCCGATGTATTTTCTAAATCCGAATATGTTCTTCACCTATGTCGTAGAAAATTCGATTATGGATCCAACGGAACTTGAATCGTCTCAATCGGAGTTCGTACGAAGAAGTTATGGCCAAAATACTCTCGGAACCATTTTTGATCTAGAGGTTTCGTCCAGACCACCCATTTGCTTCGTCCGGACGGCGGGTCCCGAAAAATGAAATTTTGATTCAAAAGGTTTCGTCCGGACCATGGTGGTCTTCGTCCGGACCATGGGGGTTTCGTCCGGACGACCATGACCTTCGTCCGGACGACGGTCTGCTGAGATGCACGATTTTGAATGTTTTGAGTGTGGGGCACTTTGGTAATCTTACCCTAACCCGTTTTTATCCCCTAAAATTGCTCCAACCCTCCTTCTTCCTCATTTTCCTAACCCTAAAGCTCTCTCATCTCTCTCTCCCTCCATTAATGGAGATTTTCTTTCTCCTTCGAATCCAAGGGCTTCCAAGCCTTAAATGAAATTTTCCAAAGAAGAAACATTGTTCCTCTCATCTCTAGCTCTCCGGTAAGCCCCATACTTTCCCCATTCCTCCAAAATCCGAAATTTGGAGCTCGGTGAAGAAGCTTGGATCGAGAAATGGTTAGGAGGAACATTGTTCCCCTTGGTGAGGGCTTTCCAGCAACCCACTTGGCAAACTCATCTGGCGAGATTTTGAATTCTGGCGACTTTCCGGCGAAGAGCTATGGAGATGCGGCCTTCATGAACATTGTAGGGGATGAGGCAATCTACGCGGTGGCGGGTTCGGTTTGCGGCGACATTTTTCGGCGACATTCTGGCGACTACTCCGGCGATTTGATCCAGTGGGTAAATTCTTGACCTCTATTGAATGTGCGTGTGCGTAGTTCCACAGTTATAATTTAAATTCCCGTCAGTTTGAAATCGTGTAGTACTTTGGAAACCCGTAGGATCACTTACCTCGATGAGTCGATTGTGTGCCTTGAGATGACTAGAATGAATATAATAATCATGCGACGAGAGAATGGTTAATTGAAGGTCAAATTGTGGTTACTTGACTAGGTGGCGTACCCTAGGAATGTGATGACGATGAGTATTTGACTAACAACCCTTGAACAATAAATACTCTTTTAATAAAAATCTACCGTTCTTGATTGTCGTGAAACTTGATTTGGGAAGTCGTTGGTTGAGTCGGGTCAAACAGTGCCTACTTACCTCGCAAGATAAGTGTACTAATAATTTACCCAAGAATCCTTAAATGATATGTACATATAGATGGATTTGAGGTGAAAGAGTGGCATTGGGTAAGGTAGTGATCCTATTGGTTGTGTGAAGTCTTGCTTGGCATTGCCAAGGTCGGAGACATGGACTCGCCCACTTATGTGTAGAGTATGAACTTGAAGCGGGTGGCCGAACTTGATAGCCACCCCGAATGGAAAAACCTTGTGGGTTGCCTCCCTTGACATGATCAAGGTCTAGTTTACGACGTGAAATCCGACGAGGGGTATAATTATTCAATGAACTTCCAAAATACAGGATGTGCCTACCAAAGGCTACTCGTGTACTATCTTGAACCTATCACCTCTAAATGAAAGATGAAAGTAAGAGCGATGACTTCCGTGTGCATACTAGCGTTGGCTAGGGGATTAGAGGTGGAGAATGGGAATATGAATGCATCAATGAAATGGTGGTAATAATAGAGGAAGTGACAACTTGGCTAATGATAAGGCAAATGGAATGGGGGAAACACTAGCATGGCTAGGAATCACAAAACATAAAACACTAGCGTTGTCTAGGAGAAATGCGGATGACATAATGAAATGGAACGAGAAAGACTAGCGTTGGCTAGGGAGGCATATAAAATACAACATACTAGATTTGGCTAGGAAACACGAATGACAGTAACGTAACAACTTGATATTACGAACAATGCGACCGATGCGATCTACTAGCCGTGGCTGAGAAATATCTCTACTAGCCGTGGCTAGGAATATTCCGATAGGGATTCTTGATACGATATACGAGAATGGACTTATGATGGGGTTCTCGGGATGGTCGCTCCATCCACGACATTGTGCACAATGGGGGTTACTTGGGCCCTCCCGACGTTACTTGGGGAACGCTAGGACAGGATTTGGGTTAGTCAGTCGGCCAACTACTACCCTCTTCCCCCTATCGATGATACTTGAATTTACTTGGAACGGACTTATGATGGGGTTCCAATGACTTATCTTTGCAACAATAATTATGTTTACCTGGAGTGGACTTATGATAGGACTCCACAGAATATTCATACCACGAATCAAATATAATAACTTGGAATGGACTTATGATGGGACTCCAAGGAAGATCGATGTCATGAACACTAAGTGAACACTTGAAATGAGATGTGTCGACTTGGAATAGACTTACGATGGAATTCCAAGGGGGAACTCACCCAATGAACAAAAAGGACAATCTACAAAAAGCGTACCAAAGTAAGACATGAATTGTACAAAAGAAAGAAAATGAGTGAACATCTCAAGTGTTAACAAAATATGTAAGTTAAGCAATTAACTCCATGGATAGGTGGCGAGGCTTGGGAGTGGTGTGTGTGCTACGGTTACCCTTATACGCGTTGCGCAGATTCTTGATAGCTCCCTTGGTTACTTCCTTTTGGTAGAAAGTTGGTTGCGACGATTTGAGAGAGAGTGTTGGATTAGCCGTTAGGCTAGGCACCCTTACTTCCCTTGCACTTGAAGAGGTTAGTTGGCAGACTTGTAGCTCGTTCGCTTTTACTACTTTGTGTTTCTCTCTCTTTCTCTCTCTACTGCTTTACTACTTGTGTTGTTCTCTACTGCTGCTTTTCCTCTACAGCTTTTACTTGTGCTGACCCTCCTAGGCATGCACCACCCGTGCATGTTTGGTAGTGGTCAGGATTTTATCTACTGAGCATGTGGTTTGCTCAGACCTTCGTGGTCCTCCTCCTTTCAGGTTATTTACAGGGATTCTTCTGAGTTGTTGAGCTTGGAGTTTAGTCAGCTTCCGGGTTTTCAGGGATCATGCAGCAGAATCTCTTTGCACTTTTGTTAGCTCCCGAGGGTGGGATGTACCGTCACTTTTCTTTTGTTCAACACTTCAATTGTAGCCGTCTGACATTTGTTTCTACCTTCTGCTTTTCTATTCATATTGTATAATGAATGTAATGAGAAATTGAATGAAGTGCATATATACTACAAGTGTTGATCTCCCCTGCTTCTATTTAAATTGTTTTAAAAAATGGTTTGAAAATCCATGGCGTGACAGATGAGAGGATCTTAAGGTCTTTTAGAGGTCCAAAATGAATTGAAAAACAAATATTAAGGATTCTTAAATACTACTTGATAATTTATGAAGCCTATGATTCTAATTTAGTGATATCGAACAGGTGATGAGCCGGGATCTTCTACGGCTGCAAAGTAATCTTGTTGGCGATTTCACGCATACGATGAGTGTGTATATACCTTTCTATATATGTTCCTTGACATATACAACTATGTGTTCACATGTCTTTCTTACGTTCCTTAATTGTTGATCATATGTGAAACCATGTATACTCGGATTACTTGATCTTCAGTTAGATGTGATATCGATACATACTTAATTGTTTTACTTGTTGAACATATGTGAAAACATGAATGCTTGATTTACTTGACTATAAATTGTATATTGTATGAAGGCATGTTTATATGTTTACGTGATTCATTTTTGATATAGCACTCATAAGGACATGCTAGAGAACTTATTTATCAAATCGTATGGATATCATGTGAATATGATTGAGAAATGTAAAGTGTATCTAAAAGTGGTAAGCAATGTAAAGTAAAATTATCCCATGCATTCTTCTGATAAGTTGTGAGGCCAAGTGAGGGGCAATATAAATTAAGAGAAGATAAATGTAATATACTCCGACATGCTTTTCCATAAGCAGTAAGGCCAAGTATGGAGTACACCCTGGCATACTTTCTATAAGCAGTGATGCCAAGTGTGGGATTATGGGCTTCATTGGTTCACCATTAGCAAGTGACATCCTTGCTGGATGGAATTGGGATCATCATATAGTAAAATTGACATGTCAAGTAAATGGAAAAGAAAGATATACTTTAGGTAAGAGATTGTATAATACACTAGTGATTTGCATCATTACGTGCTTCGTTGTTATTTGTTTTACTTGAGATTGGGACGAGACACAACCCCTTTAGTTTTTGATGTTACATGTTAGTTTTATATGTTAATTTGCATATATTGATTGTTGTATCTGACACTCCTGGATATTCTTTGCTATCTTTCTTGTTTTGGCATTCTATATCCAGGTCAGGATGCTTAGCGGGTTACACTCCAAGCTAGGTCATCATGCTTTATGGTTAGAGAGAGGGTTATTATCACTCCTTATAGGAGTCCTTTCCTTGTACTAGGATTAGTAGTTGTTAGTCAGCTTTGAGACTTCTATTTTTATTTGTGGTGAAACTATATTGTAGAAATTCTGTTTTTTCTTGGTTAGATCTAATTTGTTGGCTGGTACTACTCTTTTAGTATGTTGGAAATTATTTTAAAGGTTTTATTTAGTTCTTATGCTATTTTATTTAGTTGATAGTGTGAGTTTGTGATCCTTATAGATTTTTGTGCTCTTGATGTAATGTTTTGTCATGATTTCGTAGTCGGACGACTATATATGTTGCACCTCTAGGACGGGTCATGACAACTTGGTATCAGAGCTCTAGGTTGTTAGATTCTGAAGTAAGAGTGCTTGTGGTTTAATCAGTCTTGAGGTAAGAGTTAGGATGGGGTGGTTGTGTGTATATTTTGGGACTATTGGGTGTGTTACTTTGACACCCATGCAACTACCTTGAAATCCGATTTGAAACGCGCCTGATCAATATATTTTCAAATGAGAAGTCTTGGAAAGTTAAATGAAAAAGCATGATATATCAGAATACCGAGTCTAGGTTAGTTTAAGAGGTTAGTGGTTTTGGGAACCAGGATAAGACATGGCTTGACAAGTGAACCCTAGGGTGTCATGTATTTATATGCGATTTCCAATTCTATCATTACATGTTACATGCTATTGTATTTTTGCTTATATTGTGATGATGTGTAATGATTAGGCTGTATTATGGATAATGTAGAAGATGCTGCTTCTACTGGCCCGGCTGAGGAGAGGTCAATCAACCTACAATACCGGGGAATCCCCCTATGAACAATGCTAATAGGGTTAAAGCTACTATGGCTCAATTCTTGGAAAACCAGACTGCCTTTATATAGTGGCAAACTGCTCAGCGAGATGGGGGAGCGGGAACGAGATTGATTGAACATTTCTGCAGGCTTCATTCGGTCGAGTTTGAAAGGACAGTATCCTCTACAGCGGCTGAAACGTGGCTTAGGGGAGTTGAAAGAGTTTTTGGAGCTATGGGCGTTATAGATGAGCAGAAGGCGAATCTTGCATCTTTCAATTTGAAGGGTGAGGCCTTATCTTGGTGGAAGGCCTATAGTCATCAACTCACAACTGTCAACATTGGAGAACTTTTGGTTGTTCTTAGAGTTATCACATGGGAATTATTTATATCAGGACCCATCCCGTTCATAGGATGAGCACATGACCGGCCAACGAGCAAGCTCGCTAAAGGCCTAAGATAAAGAGTTGAAGAATTTCTTAAACAATATAAATATGTGGAAGCGTGTGAAAAGAAAAACAAAGCAGTGAATAGATGTTCTCATTAATACATCATTATTACATCATCAAGCTTGAGATAACCAGTACAACAGAAAGTACTACATCAGAAATCTCCAAAATAACTTTAAAACATGATACTGCCAGCTGATTCTTCATTCTGACCTGAAAATGGTTTTAGAAAATACATAAGATAAAAAGCTAGAGTGAATCGCTACATACTACAGTACTAGTTTCATGGATTAACAATGTCATCCATGCAAGATTAGATTCACAGATAGAATATGGCTCAAAGGCCCAATAGCAATAATAATGCTTTAACATAGTTCCTATTTTGCCGCAATCATGAGCCAACCTGTATATTCATTTCCAAACACAGTTTATCATAAATTGGCCTTTGTCGTATAGGCTCACCATTCCAACATTTCATCATCTTGCCCTTGTCGTATGAGCATTCACCATACAATATTTATACTTTCGCTTGTGTTGTATAAGCATAGTCATTCATGACATTATGCTTCTGTCGTATAAGCATATTCATTTCTCAATATCATGCTTGTGTCGTATAAGCATTTCATGCCTTATGCTTCTGTCGTATAAGCATATCAATAACCTGCTCATATCAGTGCTTTTGTCGTATGAGCACCTTATTTCCGTTTCATCTCTATTTTAATTTCTTTTTCTCTTTATTTAATTATAATCCCTGTCATATGGATTTTCGTGCTTCAACTTTCATAATAACCATTTATCGATTCAAAAGCTTCATTGTCCATCCATGTGAAAATCGAGAGTTTGTGCTTATTCCATATTTCAAAATCTCTTGGAAATAACATCGCATTCTTGGTTCAATAACCATAAACATAATTTAAAGGAAAAGCACTTGAAATTGTACGAGTAGAGCAGTATATAGAGATTCACCTGAATAGGGATTCCTTAGGCTTCTAGATTTCCTTTCTCCTCAATGAAAGCTATCCCAAATCTGGATAATAAATCATACATCAAAATTCCATAGAAACTACTACCCAAGTGTACTGCCGAGCTGAGCTAGCTGAAGCAAAGTTTACCGGAGACTCTAGTCCGGAGCTCAAAGTTGACCATATATTCTAAGGTTAACCTGACCAAAGAACCACTTGCCGAACTGCCAAACTTAACAGAAAAATTGAACTGAGTTTGACCGAAGGTCTCTAATTTAGCCAAAGTCTCATCTGAACATAAATTTAATGTTCTACTCATATATGAGCTGCCGGAGACTCAGGTCTACCAACCACTGCTCCGCTGAGCTGAAACACAGCCAGCTGGCTAGATGCCGAGATGCCATGCTATGGTCCGGACATCATTCTGATCAAAGTTAAAAGTACAGATTTTCAGGTTTTGGTTTCAAGTTGGTTATAAGTCGAAAATGACCGAAGGACTATTTAAAAGGTCTTGGGCCAATTGCCCGAACAAATTAAGTTATTGCCGAGCTGATCTAAGTCAAAGAACGGACTGTCCACTGCCGAACACAATTGTTTCAGACATAGTGATGATCAATCAATCAATATATATATATAGGAGTGTGACCGGACTGATAAATGACTTGGCCGAGCTAAATAATGATCTGGGCATAAGCTTAGCCGAATGCTAGCTTTGCTGAGCAAGAAATAAATGGTCTAATGACTTGGCCGAGCATAACTCTTCCAAACAGAACAGCTGCGTATGTGAGCGACAACAAAAATGTGCGGGAAGCCTCCGAATGAGTCTGCCGAGCTAAATTTATTAAGGCAAGACTTGAAATTAAGTCTACCGAGCAATAATTTAGTATTCTATGTCCCTTACCGAATGCAAATGAATTAAAACAACAGTTATACCTTTGGTCGAAGTTCAATGTGCCGAAGGTCAATTGATCAAAGCTGAATAGCTTGTGCCGAACTGATTCTAATGTAAAGGATGGCTTGCTGAGCTTAAAGGAATCTTTGCCGAAGTGAAACGAGTTGTCTGGAAGTCTGAAGAACGATTGTCGAGCTGAAATAAATTTGATCGGAGCTCAAACAATGTTTCTGAAGAGTTTGGTTGCACGACCAAGAGTTGCCGAACACTAGAATATAAAAAACAAGCTTGCCGAGCTCCTGAAATGAGAGTACAGAGTCCTGCCGAACTGAACTGCTTCGGCCAGAATTTCAAGAGAGAGAAACAGAGAGTCTAGGTGTTCTCAATTGTCTTTGTACCAAAAACAAAGGGGATGGCACAAGTATTTATAGTTTGAGAAGAGAATATTGATCCGGACGGATGGCAGACAACCAAACAGCGCCACTCACAAAGGTAGGCCCCACTGGCCGCTAGCCTTGGCTTCTAGCCAGCTGACCTCAGCCCACTCAGCCGCACAACCTTGGCCTCTTCTGTCGAAGTGCTTTGTGACGTCAGCCCACTCAGAACTCTTGTCTTATTTGATAGAGTGGCTGTCCAGATGGACTGCCCACATGGCCGAACTGCCATGTTCGAGCTGACCTGGCCGGACCTCCACATGGCCGGACCTCTAGGTCGGATCCCTACTGAGCTCGGCAAACTGCTCAACCGGACTCCCAACTTCCTTTTTCTTTCACTTAAGCCCCTGATTTAATTCTTTTCTATATTTCTATAACCCCAAGACTATTTCAAGTCTAATAAAATCCTCAAATATTTATATTTGCTCAAATAAATATTCTTATTTAATATATTCCAGGACCGGGGTCTCACATCCTCCCCAATTTTAAAGAAGTTTGTCCTCAAACTTAAAAATAAGAGATGAATTACTATAAATACATTCATAAGTAAGATAGTATACCTCACATGAACAATTGTGGGTATTTCTCACGCATATCACTTTCCTTTTCCCAGGTATCTTCACTGCCAGATTAGTTCTCCCACCAAACTTTAACTAACGGAATCACTTTATTCCTCAATCGCTTCTCCTGACGATCCAAGATTTTGACTGGTCATTCTTCATAAGAAAGATTCTTCTCGATTTCGATTGATGGTTGAATCAGAACATACGACGGATCCGAAATGTATTGCCGAAGCATCGATACATGAAATACATCATGAACATTAGCTAATTCAGGTGTTAGCGCTAACCGATAAGCAACTGGTCCAATTCTCTCAAGAA
Organism: Monotropa hypopitys; assembly: GCA_002855965.1. Classification (NCBI taxonomy): domain Eukaryota; kingdom Viridiplantae; phylum Streptophyta; class Magnoliopsida; order Ericales; family Ericaceae; genus Monotropa; species Monotropa hypopitys. The sequence goes on along the minus strand of NMUG010008104.1, from coordinate 2,232 downwards.
TTTTGAAAGGTACGATGTAACGAGGGTTAAGCTTTCCCCTTCTTCCAAATCTGATAACGCCTTTCATAGGTGACACTTTTAGAAATACCTTCTCTCCGTTTCAGAACTCAATTTCTCTTTGTCGTAAATCCACATAACTCTTTTGGCGATCCTGAGCTATCTTCAATCGACCTTGAATTAACTTGATCTTTTCTGTCATTTCTCGAACTATTTCTGGCCCATTGAGTTCTTCCTCTCTAGCTTCTGTCCAACACGATGGTGATCTACATTGCCTTCCATATAGAGATTCAAAAGGTGACATTCCAATACTTGATTGATAGCTATTGCTATAAGCAAATTCTGTCAATGGCAAATGCTCCTCTCAGCTTCCTTGAAATTCCAATGTACATGATCACAAAAGATCCTCCAGAGTCTGAATCGTCCTTTCTGACTATCCGTCTGTTTGTGGATAAAAAGTTGTGCTGAAATTGAGCATCGTTCCCATAGCCTTCTGAAGTGCTTTCTAGAATCTAGACACGAATCACGGGTCTCTATCTGACGTAATGGATACAGGTGTTCCGTGAAGTCGAATAATCTCTCGCAGATAAGTAGACGCCATCTGGTCCATTGAATATGTATTCTTGATCAGAATAAAGTGCACTGACTTAGTCAATCGATCGACTATTACCCATATTGCATTGTTTCCTTTGATTGACCATGGAAATTCGATAACATAATCCATCGTGATATCTTTCCATTTCCATTTTGAAATCGGCAAGGGTTGAAGTAATCCAGCTTGTCTTTGTCGTATCGCCTTTACTTGTTGACACTCTAGACATCTACTAACGTATGCCGCTATGTCCCTCTTCATTCCCATCCACCAATATAATCGCTTCAAATCTTGATACATCTTCGTCTGCCCTGGATGAATTGCAAATTTCGTTTTATGGCCTTGATCCATAATTTTTCGCTTGATTTCTTCCTTTCCAGGTACGCATAATCGTCCTCTGAATTTGAGAATGTCGTCTTGAAATGTAAACTCCCCTTGATTGTTGATGCCTTCTTGAATCTTCTTCAACTTGGGATCTTCCATTTGTAGTTGTTTGACTTCTTCGAGAATCGATGGTTCTATGATAATCGTCGCAAGGTGCGTTAGGTATGATTGCTCCGGCTTCCTGCTAAGTGCGTCTGCTACCATGTTAGCTTTCCCAGGATGATTCTGAATGTTGAGGTCGTAATCCTTCATAAGTTCTAGCCATCTGCATTGCCTGAGGTTTAGCTCCTTTTGGGAAAAGACGTACTTCAAACTCTTATGATCAGTGAAGACATCGCAAGTAACTTCGTATAAGTAGTGGCACCAAATCTTGAGAGCAAAGATAACTGCTATGAGCTCTAAGTCGTGCGTAGGATAGTTCTTTTCGTGCGTCTTCAGTTGTCGTGAAGCGTACACAATCACCTTTCCATCTTGCATCAAAACGCATCCCAATCCTTTGTGTGAAGCATCACTGTAGACTGCAAACTTTTCTTCTCCATTAGGTAGAGCTAGAACTGGTGCTGTCGTAAGTCTCTTCTTCAATTCTTGAAAACATTCTTCATGTTCTTGAGTCCAGATTAAAGGTTCCCCTTACGCGTAAGCTCTGTCATTGGCACTGCAATTTTCGAAAAGTCTTTGACAAAGCGTCGATAATAACCAGCGAGTCCAACAAAACTACGAACTTCAGTTACTGAAGTTGGTATTGGCCACTTGATCACTGCTTCAATCTTCTGAGGGTCCACTGAAATGCCTTCTTTGTTAATAATGTATCCAAGGAAATGGACACTCTCGAGCCAAAATTCACACTTACTAAATTTCGCATATAACTTCTTCTTTCGTAGAAGTTGTAAAACCGTTGCCAAATGAGTTGCATGTTGCTCCTCGTTCTTTGAGTAGATCAGAATATCGTCGATGAATATGATTACGAACTCGTCGAGATAATTGGCGAAGATTCGATTCATGAGATCTATGAATGATGCTGGCGCATTAGTTACTCCAAATGGCATGACTAGAAATTCATAGTGGCCATATCTGGTTCGAAACACAGTCTTCTCTACATCTTCTACTCTGGCTTTCAGCTGGTGATATCCTGAGTGTAAGTCGATCTTTGAAAATACTTGAGCTCCTTGCAATTGATCGAATAAGTCGTCGATACGTGGTAATGGATACTTGTTCTTGATTGTAATCTTGTTCAGCTCTCTGTAATCAATACATAGCCA
>NMUG010008103.1:0-11784 GCA_002855965.1 Monotropa hypopitys | reverse complement strand
ACTGTCTTTGATATCGTTTGGTCACTGAATGATTTTAGTAGGAATGTCTGGTTGATTGTTGTTTGATCACTGAGTTGATTTTGGTCTGACTGGTTGTTGATTGTCGTACAGCCACTGTGTCGTTTTTGGGTTAACTGTTTGTTGATGTCGTTTTGATCATTGAGTATTTTTCGTTTGACTGTCTGGTTGATGTTGATTTGGTCACTGATTTGTTTTTCGGCTAAATATTTTTTAAACAGTGTGATCGGATAATTTTATGTGTTTGGTAATTGAGTCAACAATTGCATCGGAAATTTTATTTTCAATGATTAATTAATTTCGTGACTTTTGATTATTTTAAACAGCTCATAATCTTTGCATTAAATTCATTGTTTACTTTTGAATTTTCATATTGCATTATAAGCTCTCAAGTTTATGTTTTTCAAAGGAAAAATTAAAGGAACATTCATATTGTGCTTCAACGTTTTTTTGATCATCTTGATTAAAATATTCATATTTATTGTGAGCGTTAAAAGTTTTGTTGCATTGATGGCATCTTTTATTGTGAGTGAACATACATTGTTTATACTACGATTTGGCCGAGTGATCTCGGAGCTGGCGTTGATCTGGAGATCGAGTTGAACCCCGTGAACCTACAATAGTTTAAGGAAAGGAATTCAGGGTGATTCATCAAGGCATATAGAGGTTAGGTAACACGACTGAGATTTCGTTTACTAGTTGCTTGTATGCTTGAACTTTTCTTAAATATTGCAATAAAATCGTAGTATAGGCCGTGGTTTTTTGGTTTAGGGTTATTTGACTCTAAATCTTTTTCCACGTATATCGTATGTCTCTTTCCATTATCTCTTCACCTCCTTCTGTGCATGATATTCAATATTTTAATCTACGTGGTTATTTTAGTAAAACATTAATTAAATTATTTAATTAAATTTAAAAAGGCTAAGAAAATTTAAATTGACCACCATCTTACCTATTCACTCCCCTCTAGGTAAGTTCACAGCTTCCGCATCAATTTTCAATTGGTATCAGAGCAAGGTTGCTCTTTTGTGACTTCACCGTCAGAGTTTAGATCCTTGCGCTTTCGATTATTTACCTTGTATTTCATTATGGGTAATTCTCTTGACATGGATGATGTCAGTGGTTGGTTTAAATGTGATCCTAAACTTAGGAAGTTTTTACAATGTCCTACTTGCTTTGATTTTGGTCATCATTACTCTGAATATAAAACTTTTTATTAAAATCAAAAGACCTCTTGCGATGATACGTGTGATGGTTGTGAGAGTATACAATCTTCTGATAATACTGAGTTTAATGTTGTTTCAAATAATGCTCTCATCACATCTAAAATAGATTCGGTACATGTTAAACAAAGGTCTAGTGATATTAAAGAATTGAAAAAATCCTTGGAGAAAGTTAGAATTGAAAGAGATGCTTTTTGTGCCGAGTTGAGAGAGGCTAGAGAGGTTTTCATAAAAGAGAAGAATGATTTGATGATCAATCTTGTGAGCTATCAAAAAGAGAGAGATTCATTGAAGAACATTGTTGAAAGTTTACAAACTGAACTTGAAGCTTATATTTGTAAAGGGGAAGATGAGTTAAAGTTTGTTAAGAATGATCTGAATGCTAAAAATCTTGAGTTGGATGAAATCAAGAGATGTAATGAAATTTTTATTAAAAGACTTGATAAGTGTAAAAAAGAACGCTTAATAGCTTTAAAAGATCTTGAACAATCCAAATCAAAAATTGAAAGCTTGAAGAAAGATTTAAATGAGTTTAATGAGAAAATAAAAATAAAGGTTTGTGGTGACAATCAAACTTCTCATATGATTCAATCTTGTAGAAAAAGAAGTGAATTTGGTTTCTTTGATCCTCTTTCCCTATCATCAATACCTTATGATAGTTCATCAAATAAGGTTAAATTTGTTAAAGGGGAGTCAAGCTCTATGACTCATCCCTCACCCAAAAATACAATGAAAAATGACAATGTTCGTTCGAAGAAAAAATATATTTGTCATTATTGCGGGGTGAAAGGTCACATCCGATCTTTTTGTCACAAAATGTTGAATCAGATTGGGAAGAAATCACAAAATGATTTTTAAAATTAGTTCTTGAGAGCATTTGATTTAAATTGCATTTGTGCATATTGCATAAGATATTTCATGGGTTTTATTTTTGGACTTTGGATCAGTGTTTCGTCGCAGACATTTTATTCACTATATTCTTTATTTTTCCTCCAGCCGTCTCGAGATCTCGTTTATGCGTTCTGTGCGCTATTCAATTTGCGTCCTTTATTTTGAAAATCTCGATTATATTATTTTTTATAATATGTTATAAAGTTTTTTTAAAAACTATTTTTAAAATTGAATCAATTTCTTAATTAAAATATTTTTTAATTAAAATCTAATTCTAAAATATTTTATCTAAAATCATTTTTGAATTAAAATTCTATTTTAAATGTTTCTAAAACAAAAAAGAATTGGTTTAAATGATTTAGTTTCCTAAATCTAAAATGGTCCCTTCCTTTTAAAATCAATTACACACGTTTTCTTATGGAAACAAAATCAATGGCTGATTATATAGTTTTAGGTTTTAAAACTAAAATGAGGAAGGGTTTTTCAAGTGGAGCAGTAACCGAACATGTTTTTTTAAAATCCCCCTTCCCCTTTTCCATTCAAAAAAGACGCACAGAAAATAGAAAAAGGTTTTGAGTGTAAGAAGAGAGAGACCGTGAGGGAGAGAGAGGCCACTCCCCATTCATCCGAACAAAGACAGTCGCATACGGCGGCGAAGCCGCGCGGTGCCGGCGCACGGCAGGAAGGGCACGGGACAGAGGCGACGCAGCCAGGGGAGGAGCGGATGCGGCGGCACACGACTGTGTTGCGGGGGTAATAGCAGAACTCGGCGGCACCGGAGCCTGGCGACAGCTGAGCTCGATAGGGAGGCGCGGTTATCCATTGGAGGTGTCATGGGGGCAGCCATTAATGTTGCAGAGGAACTTCTCTTCGCAGCAGGATCGTTTCTTTTTTCCTTCTAACTATAAATTAATTTTTGCTCCTGATTGCCTTCTTTATTTCTAAGTTCATATTCACTTTTTTTTATTCCATATTTGCTGCGACTGGGTGATCTCACATATGCGATTTCATTTTCGGATTTGATTCTGTTCTTTGTTTGTCTCACCACTGCGATTTTCGGGATTTTGAGGTTTATTCATCTTTGAGTTTGATTGAAAATTCTGGGTAGGGATTTCGCGTCTGGTTGTTCGGATTCCATAGTTATTGCATTGTTCGTTTGTTGATTGTCTGATTTTCGTTCTGTGATAAGGGATTTTGGTGGGACTGTCTTTGATATCGTTTGGTCACTGAATGATTTTAGTAGGAATGTCTGGTTGATTGTCGTTCGATCACTGAGTTGATTTTGGTCTGACTGGTTATTGATTGTCGTACGGCCACTGTGTCGTTTTTGGGTTAACTGTTTGTTGATGTCGTTTTGATCACTGAGCGTTTTTTCGTTTGACTGTCTGGTTGATGTCGATTTGGTCACTGATTTGTTTTTCGGCTAAATATTTTTTAAACAGTGTGATCGGATAAATTTATGTGTTTGGTAATTGAGTCAAAATTGCATCGGAAATTTTATTTTCAATGATTAATTAATTTCGTGACTTTTGATTATTTTAAACAGCTCATGATCTTTGCATTAAATTCATTGTTTACTTATGAATTTTCATATTGCATTATAAGCTCTTAAGTTTAGGTTTTTCAAAGGAAAAATTAAAGGAACGTTCATATTGTGTTTCAACGTTTTTTTGATCATCTTGATTAAAATATTCATATTTATTGTGAGCGTTAAAAGTTTTGTTGCATTGATTGCATCTTTTATTGTGAGTGAACATACATTGTTTATACTGCGATTTGGCCGAGTGATCTCGGAGACAGTGTTGATCCGGAGATCGGGTTGAACCCCGTGGACCTGCAATAGTTTAAGGAAAGGAATTCAGGGTGATTCATCAAGGCATATAGGGGTTAGGTAACACGACTGGGATTTCATTTACTAATTGGTTGTATGCTTGAACTTACAATAAAATCGTAGTATAGGCCATGGTTTTTTGGTTTAGGGTTATTTGACTCTAAATGTTTTTCCACATATATCATGTGTCTCTTTCAATTATCTCTTCACCTACTTCTGTGCATGTTATTCAATATTTTAATCTATATGGTTGTTTTAGTAAGACATTAATTAAATTATTTAATTAAATTTAAAAAGGCTAAGAAAATTTAAATTAACCACCATCTTACCTATTCACACCCCTCTAGGTAAGTTCACAGCTTCCGCATCAATTTTCACATATTGCAATGATGTTCTTATATTTGTATTTCTGGGTAATTGCTATGTGAGGAGAGTGCGCCATCATCTTCAGTTCAGCGTCCAGAAAAGCAGTTTCTTTAGGAGAGATCTTCAGCTTAGCGGGTCTTTGGTGTCAAGTGAGTACTCTGTGATTTACATAATTTAGAGCCCTTATATATATATGTACAAATGTGTGTTTTAAAAGGTGTTTTGCGAAAGGTGATAAATCTAGGGATCACATATTTTGAGGAAAATGTTTTGGGTGAGTAATTTTAGAAATAAAATGGTGAAATTATTATTATACAGAAAGTGTTTTATTAAAAGGAGTCGGAGGTGGAGAGAGGTGAATTTTCAAATAGTATAATATATTTTGAGTGAATAAAATAAGGGATTTTTCATAAAAATTAAAAGGAGGACTTTGGTAAACTTAAATAGCCTTGTTGTAGAATAGGTGGTTCCATGGATCAATATGCACAGGTGGTGTAATACATATGGTGATATTATATATATATATATATTTGCACCTGAAGAGGGTGCAAGTCCTTACCATTGGGGCTGGAGTAGTGGCCCCTGGATCATTTCTTGTGCCTATTTAAGAATGTACTCAGGGTATCAGATCTGACTTAAACGGGTGCTCACCGGACTTAATGACCCTTGGCTATTATGGCTCACTAGTATGGTGTGTGTTCTGGTATGGTGTGGTATGTGTTCTAGTGTGGTGTGGTGTGTGTTCTGGTGTGGTGCGTGTTATAGTGGTGTGTGTGTGAGAGAGAGTGTGTGTAGATAATAAGTATTTTAAAATATAAAGGTGATTCTTAGTTACTTTACTCCCTATTCTTTATGATTTTCATTTGAGTATTCATCAGCTTTCCCTAGCTGACTCTCTCTTTTCCTTCCAGGTGATCGGTGATTCCAGTTCAGTATAGAGTCCACCAGTCCAGCAGTAGCAGTTGAGGTGCAGGAGTAGTTGTTGTGAGGAGGTTTTAATAGATCTGTTTCAGGTATATTTTATGTATTTTGAGAATTTGTTGGGCATTGTTTAGCCCTGTTGTTAGAGTTTTTATTTCAAGTTCATAGTTTATATATTAGTTCAGCAGTTTCTTTTCAGTTCTTGTTGAGAGTAGTGTTTAGTTTAGTGGTGGTTGATTGCCACGTGTTATCTTATGATAACTAGTTTTTCAGTTATCCAGGATGGGGCGTGACAACTATGGTAGCCTACATGTATGGTAACGATCTGAATGTTTCCTAATAAGTCGGGTCATGATCCCCGAAATCACGGAAGGGACAATCAACCGTATAAAAGTAAAAAGGAAGCAAAGAAAACACGTACGAGACTCATTAACCTATCATTCAGGGTTCTTCAAACCTCGAGCGAGTTCTAACATGATCATCGGAGGCGATTTGGGTGACACCCCCAAATTGTGTCTCTCGGATCGTTATTTTGCAGGAAGTGGAGAGCTTAAGGAGGAACTTAGTCAACTCAGACGGTGAATTTGACCTCATCAGAAATCGATTCAGCACTATGAATATGAATAAAGCATGTGTAAGTGATCTCAATCATCTTTTATTGTGATTCAACAATCATGAATGTTTTGAGAATAAATGGATCTCAACCATCCATCATGACGAATGACTTCGAATGTGAGTCGTGCCTTTGGCACTTCGACTCATACCTTCGGCACTTGATCTGTGCCCACGTGCCTTTGGCACTTTGATTCGTGCCTTCGGCACTTCAAAAGAACATGTGTACAAAAATTAAGATTGTGTTTCTTTTATAATTTAAATAATACATATATAATATATAAAATATATAAATATAGAGAGAGCATGGAGAGAAAAGGGAATTGGAAGAGAGAGAGAGAGAGATGGGGCCCAAGGGTGGAAAATATCTCAAAAAATATGTGGGGGTCATAGATCCATAGTTCCTTCGGCACTTTGATAGTGATAGCCCGTGTCGATGACACTCGACCAACGACTTCAAATGTGAGTCGTGCATTCGGCACTTTGACTCGTGCCTTTGGCACTTGACCCGTGCCCACGTGCCTTCAGCACTTTGACCAATGCCGATGGCACTTTGACCCGTGCCGATGGTACGTGGTTGAGAGACAGAGAGACATACCTTTAGAGAGAGATGAGAGAGGTCATTTGAATGTGCTTGTGAGGTAGGATAATAAAGACTTTTGATCCAAATCTAAGTAAAGAAAACTTTTGAGAGAGAGGAAAGAGGTCAATTTAATTTAAGTAACCAAATTCCAAGGGTACGTCTCTCTCTCTCAAATTGGAACCAAATCTAATTTAAGTAATAGTTTTCTCTAATTTAAGTAATTGTTTACCTTTATATAAGTAACCAAATCTCAAATTAGCATAACTTGTGTAACCAAATCTAAGTAAAGAGTTTTGTGTGTTTCGATCTCAGTCGTTAGTTTTGATCCAACGGCCCTCTATATCTTTATATGTATATAAGAGTTATATGTGGTCCCCACACCGCGCTGTTTTGTATAATAGATATTTTTTAATATTCAACAAAAACCAATATCATAAATGTGACCTACAAAATGATAGGGGAAAGACGTAGAAAAGAGATGCACATGGAGAGGATGTGATTCTCTCTCTCTCTTCTTCAAGAAAATTATTATTATTGTTATCGAAGAATAGCTCTGCAATTGATCATTTTGGACTCGGTTGTATAGCTTAAATTCTGGAAGGACTAGCACAATATTGAATGATATGGTAATGCCTTAATGCTTTTCTCATCACAAATTACGCTGTTAAATGTATAAATTTCACACGAGACATGAATTTGGGGTGACAAGTGCCTTCCCAAACCAACAATGTACACTACCTTAACCCAAAGTGGTTGGCCGAGTTGGTCGTTGTCTAGGACCTAGGAATTTGCTCCTCCTCTAGGTCTCAGGATCGAAACCTCTTGGAAATACCCTCCTTTGGGTCAGTCGCACAGAACGAAGCTCTGGCTATAAGCGGGGGCCCCAGTAGCTGGCGCTGAGATTGGTTCCATCAGGATTAGTTGTGGTGCGCGTAAGCTGGCCTAGACACCTGAGTTACAAAAAAAATGTACACTACCTTTGGTTACACCGGAGAAAAAAGGAAAGAAAGTAATGTGGTTTCACACAAGGAAAATGCTAGGGGTACACCCAAATGGGTGATACCCTCGGCCACACACCGTCATTTGGGGCCCACTCGGGTCCCGAATTGAATTTTTTTTCGACAGTTAAATTTAAAATATTATTTTTATGCACCCTTCAAAAAACTAGCTTAATCTAATGATCTGAAAAATTTTCTCAATCGTTTGAATTTTCATTCATACAAAAGTTCAAACGATTGAGGAAATTTTTAAGATCATCCGATTGAGCTGATTTTTTGAAGGGTGCATAAAAATAATATTTTAAATTTAACTGTAAAAAATCAATTCGGGACGCGTGTGGGCCCCAAATGGCGAGGTGTGGCGGGGTGTGGCCGAGGGTGTCACCCATTTGGGTGTATCCCTAGCACTGTTCTTCACACAAAGGTGAGAAAAAGAAAGAAGTATGATTTCTCACCATTCCATTTGGATACACACAGGTGGGAAAAGAAAAAAAATGTTTTCTTATCTTTTCACACCAATCTTGTTTGGCTTGAGAATTTAAAAGAAATAAAAAGACAAAAAAAGTCATCCCACTAGTGAGAAACACTTTAGGTTAATAGTGTATTTTTCTTAAATTATGAAAAATAAAATTGAAAACTTACAAAAATGATGGCAATTGTTTTCGTTCTTCACGGAATCGCACCATCACTAGTGAGAAAAGAAATGAGCTACTGAGACACATCCGCTTGTAGTTGAAGTGGCGGGGTCTTGGTTTAATCAAGAGGTCCCAAGTTCGAGTCCCCTCCCCTCCCCCATGGACTCTGTAACTTAGTTTATTCTTGGTTGATCAAGAGTGACACTGCTTAACGCTACTATGATGTGTATTAGCGTCACCCGGCGTAAAACCCATTTGGTGTGAGCATATAATGGAGTAATTTCCAGATCCTTGTTGGAACTGCCCCGTGTAGTCGGTTTGAGTCCCACTAGATGGAGCATAAAATGCATTAGTCTGGACTCTTCCTTCTGGGGGAGGTGTATCAGTGTTACTAAAAATAATCTCCTTTATGTCTTAATCGACAGGAAATATGGTCTGCTGGAATATGTGAATATGGTGTCTAGTTCCTTGCCTTGGGATAGGACTTATTTGGAAACAAACTCGAGATGTGATGATGTAGATTTGAAGATAAGTAAAGAAACTTTATTATCTCCAAAGAAGAGTACAAATCGACAGGGAATAATCCTAATCGATGGAGTACATTTACAACTAATTCTAATAAACTATGTAGAAAAAATTGAAGTTGGGTATTTTTGTCTGTCTGTCGATCCTCTTTTTTGGCTGACTTCCTTCTCTTTTATAGCCAGTTGTTGAATTTTGAATTCAAATTCTCCCTCCTCCATGGCTTTGGACACCTGTACATCAACAGTTAGTTTGTAAGTAATGGATGATGATTTGGACAGTTTTATGGTATTTGGCAGTTTTCTCATGCCACCTGTTCAATTGTTATTTGATATAAAACCTTTAAGGTCTTTTTGCCAACATTCTCCAGTTGATATTACAAATCATTTATGATATAAAAACATAAACCTTTATTAAATATCCTCAATTGACAGGATTTAAGGTCTAGGGAATTTTTTAAGACATTAGTTTCTTTATTAATATTTTCTGGTCGATGTTGAATAATACTTAGGAATTACATTTATCAAATGTAATTCCTACTATTTGGATATATCAAGATGATCCTTCTTGTTAATTTTATCCAATCGATAGAAAATAATCAAGGTTTATTTATATTTCCTTTTGCTAATATAAATAATTCAGGAATTAAAACATTAACCTTTTCTGGTTCTTAATTTCTTTTTTGATGGAAACAATGCCCCGCTTTATTTGATTAAGTTAAATCCCTTTTAACTTAATGAAATAAATATCGCGGGAACTTACTTTTCTGGTTTCCTCCGAAAATTTAGGGTTTTATCCATTTTTCTGGCGATTCACGTTTCAAGAGTGCGATCCTACCAATTTCCATGGCGCCTAAAAGGAAAGTAATTCGAGAATCTTCTTCTCCTAAGAAAAAGAAGTCTACTGAGCACCCTGTTTGATTTCCCAAAGTTCTGAGAGAGGCCCCTCAACTTGGTCATATTTTTATACCTGTCTCAGGTGATCCTGCACATTGTATCTTAGGGCCTATTTATTATTCTACTGCACCTGCTGAATTATCCTCGTACTACCCCTATAATTTTGATGAACCCCTATTACTTTCACTCCCTGGTTTACATCGTACTGGCTGGGAAAACAGGGGTCACATTAGGTCATGGCCCTCCCCTCATACTTCATGGATCAAATGGATAGCTAGGATGTCTAATTTTTTGTATACTGAGTGGACTGAGATGAGTATAGTTGAGACTTTGGAACTTTCCATTCAGAATTGCAGCATGAACCCCCAAATACTTGCAGCAGCTGCCTGCTTTTGGTCCACTTCTGCCAATACTTTTGTCTTTACCTATGGACCTATGTCTCCAACTGTTCTGGATGTTGTTCACCTTACTGGTTTATCCAGTACAAGAATTGAGGTTACTGCCACTCTTGAGCCTGCTCTTTATTCTCCTGTATTTGAAACAACCTTAGAAAGTTATTCAAATTTTCTTGCTACTCATAGTAAAATAGGCAATTTACCACCTTCCTTTCATGAGAAGATTGCCTTTTACTTGTACTGGATTAATAAACATTTGCTGTGTGTAGCTGGGCTGAAAATTACTAAGGAGTACATCAAGTTAGCTGTTTGTTTAGCTCAGGGAACTAAATTGGCACTAGCTCCTTTTGTTTTAGGAACTTTGTTTAAAGGTTTCTATTCCTTCGTTCAAAGTAAGATTACCAGTAGTTGTGGTGGGCCTTTGTGGTTACTACAGGTATGGTTATATGCCTATTTTCCAACCTTGAAACCCCTTGGTTTTTATCCTCAAAGGACAGATAATAGGTTGTGTCAGAGTTATGCAGAACAACTGTTAAATTTTATCCTTACCAATGAGAATGCCTCTTTTGCTAGGTATTTCAAAACCTTCTATAGTCCTGAACCCAGGGATTCACCTTCTTGGCTTCCTTTCAATGAGCTGAAATATCCTAGTTCCTATAAATTGAAATCTATTTTTGACTTAATAGTTCCAGCTCCCTTTGTTAATGAGTTCTGGGCTAGTATTTTGGTCTCCAGGTTCATTCCAATAGGTTTTTCTCCTTCAGCTGTCAGATTTGGAAATTGTAGCTTTGAAATATATCTGCCATATCAGTGTGCCCGGCAATTTGGACTTTATCAAAGAATTCCAGTCCCTCATACCCACCATCGAGTCAAAGATCTGGTCCTGTTAAGGCCTACAGTTACTGAGACCTCAATCATTAAGGATTTGATATCCTCATACCAAACATCTGTGGCCAACTTCCAATTTACTAGCTATGTGGCAGAACCAAGAATGACTACTCAGTTTCAATACTGGTGGGAGAACGTTAGAGCTACTATTTTCACACCTTCTCTGGACAATTGCCTTTTGAGGCTCGATCATATTCCAGGTATGATGTATTTTTGTTTATAGCTTATTTTTATTGATTGCTGAAACATTTTGTTGTTTCCATTAGGACTTCCACTTCTAAAACCCAAAAAAGGTCATATGGTGAGGCCTGTTAAGAAAGAGCCTGTAGAAGAGGAAGAAGAAAAAGAAGATGATTCACTCACTTTACGGTCTTTTTTAACAGTGAGTATTTGTAATTTCTGTGGGTTTATGCTTTTCTTTAGTTTATTAATCCTACCTTGTTTCCTTTTTTGCAGAGGAAGAAGAGAAAAGTAATTTTACCATCTGAGTCTGAAGAGGAGGTCACTATTCCCACTGATCTACCAACAATACCCCCTTCTCCTGCTGCACATCCTGCAGGTTCCTCTACTATTCCTGCTACGGAACCTTCTTCTTCCATTCCTTCTTCTTTTGTCCCTTCAAGGGATAAGGGTAAGTCTCCTATGGTGGAAGAGATAGACACATCTGACCCTGTCACTTTTGATCCATTAGAGTTAGATACTCTTGTTTAAAATATTTCTACCTCTTTTCTTGATATTGGGGAGAATATTTCTCATGAAATACTTGACAAGGTCACAGATACCCCTGTTTTTGATATTCCTGCTGTGTCAACATTAGCCATACCTTTCATTTCTCCTCATGATATATCTGGAAAGGTTGTAGACATTTCTGTTTTTGATGTTTCCACTGTGTTAACTCCAGCAATAACTTCCATCACATCTCATGATATATCTGGAGGTTTGATCGAGACCTCCATTCTTGAAGCTTCTGCTATATCCGCCTTAGAAACAACTCTTTCCTATGAT